>WYDF02129839.1:0-37643 GCA_009867245.2 Adranes taylori
GCATGAAACGAAGTGATTGGGAAGCCCCGGGCTCTTCATGAGGTTTAGCGCTGATCGATAAGGTAAGGTTCCACCCCCAATAAATATGTGTCTTTATAACTGTTCCTCAATTCGTCTCCTCTACAGCGTTCTTCAATTGTCGTTTGGCATAGATGGCCTGAGTCCTTCTACAGTAATCACATTGAGTGTTTCGACGGGTAAAAAGTGCTATAGAAATATGTAGTAACGTATCGAAATTTATTTTTATTGAAGCATGTTACAACTCTACGTTCAAGAATTCTAAATGTCAGCTAAAGTATATTATACCTTATCATACCGGCGTCGAATTCATTGAGGCAATGCAATGACTCATAAGCCCATACTTTTTACAATATCGGTTTCTTTTTCTTTCAGATTCAATACGACATGTGGTGATTGTGAATATTATTCTAGATGTGAGGTGATATATAAATTATTCCTATTCAACTACTCAAAATATTAATCGAAAACAAGGAGTTAGTAGAAAATTGGAATTCTTAATAGAAACTACGAAGCAATGCCCAGTGAGAGCGTTAAATTGAAACCTGTGGGAGGTAACAAGTAAGTACTTGTTTGTAATATTGCTATTTTATTTTTAATGCAATTTTTCATATACTGAAGGTCAAAAAATAGTGTACATTATAAATATAATACAAAAGTCAGAGGCGGTTATTACTCTATGCTACGCGTGTAGCTGTGTGATACGACTCGAGTATCACACAATACCTCTAATAGTAGATGTTCCCTGGAATTTAGGAACAGAGTTACGTTTTCTTATCTGTATGGCTTCATTGTACTCGTACGCATCAAAATTTGGCAAGGCCCGGGCCTGTACAAGTGTCTTGTGGGACATTTGCTTCCTTATAATTATCCTACAGTTTGTTTCGCAAACGCCTCATATTAGGCGTCACAATATGTTACGGTAGACACCACAAATATGTTACGTACCAGTCCAAGTAAATGGAACCTAGCAAATACGAGATAAAAGAATTATACAGCTTTGATAAGGAACTTCGTATATGAGTAGTAACAAAAAGAGAAAAACGTCGATGGGCAGGAGCCCAGAAGAAGGTTGAGGGGAAACGAGTAATACTCAAAGCATTCCATCGACTTTATGAAAGAAGAACACGACAAAGTCGACCAAGTAAAAGATGGCTGGATGAAGTGGAAGATAACATGTGACAGCTCCAATTTAATTTTGTGAATGGAAATGAAGTGAAGAATAGAAGCAGGAAATAAAACACGGAATGCAGTGATTGTAAAAACCCAGACTCTTAGCTAAACTGCATAAGCTTAAACCGCCGAAGGGAAAGTAAGGTAAGATGAATTGGTCAAAAGGGGCCCCAAGAATTCGAGAAATTCTCTTATCGCATTGATGTTGGCCATACTGCAAGTGGTAGTCACATTTTACATTTGTAAATAGAATACTTGTGACGTGATTAGAGTTTTCTTATTACTTTTCTTTAAAAAAAATATTGCGCCATGAAATTGGTGCATTCTTTTTGAATAACCCTATATTTTACTTACAGTTGCAGTAATATTTTTCAGTTTAGAAATTTTGACTATTATAATATGTTTACAAATTGAAACGGTCATCTCATCTGATATTAGTTACGAACTACAGAGGTCAGATAAACATTACAGTAAACCGCGTTGTGTCATTAACTACATAAAAATTTTTATTTTCACGAGCTCCTTGAATATTCATATTATTTTTTCTAATAAAAAATTGAATAAAATAAATAACAAATGGTGTTATTAAAATGAATAACTGTGAAAACATTTTTCTAGCTAAAAAATTTTTATATATTCTGGATTTTTATAATTTATGACTTTGCTATTTAGTAAAAATAATTGAAGTAATTCAAAGAGACTCGCGAAAAATATTTCCGATGAAAAGTATAATTTACATTCCGATGAGTACAGACAATTTAAGTCAAAGTATTGGTCAATTAAAAGTAAGGTTAGATCTATTCTATTTCATCTAATTTATTTACTAATTGATATTTAGCAATACTGGTCGTAATGGACCTCAGAAATGTATTCAACATTGCAAGCTACACCATTTCCAGTTTAATTTCAGCATATAGAAAGTTAATTTCATAAAGCGTTAATTCAATTTCAGATATGTTAATTTAATTTCTGAAAATGTTAAATGAATTTCAGGTACGTTATTTTTATTTCAGAAAGCGTTAAATAAATTTTAGATATGTTAATTTAATTTCGGAAAACGTTAAATGAATTTCAGAAAGTGTTACTTGTAATTCAGAAAAAGAGAAATGTAATTCAGAAATAAATTTTATTTAAAATTAACAGAACACTTAAATGCAATACAAGAATATACTGTACATCTTACTGCCCCACGAGCATGTCGTTCAGTGCTAGGACTTCAGCATGAAATGAGGATGTATGTTGTACAGCTTGAGTCACCCCCAGTTATGTTAAGTTTTGCTTGTTCAATCTTGAGTTCCAAGTACGCCAATTTCTGTTCACCCACACCTGGACCATCCACAATGGGTATGCGGAGAATCGATTTTACTTCTGATTTGATTTTTAACCATATAGTTTCAATTGATTTGAGCATTGGAGAATATGTACCTAATCGCAACAAACTTGCAGGAGTTCCTTTTACAACATTTTCAAGCCTACTGTGGCAAGGAGCATTGTCGCGGACAATGACTAAGTCCTTTAGCTGATATCCCATATCTTGGCGTGATGCAAGAACTGTTGTAAGCCAATCATTTGCTGATTCCGCTCTATATGATCCACGTCTTCTCTCCATTGATATTATTCCGGCTGCAGATATTGCGCCAATCAAATGAACATTTGGTCCTCTTAATGCTAGCACAACTTGTATAGCTCTTGTGCCTTTCTTTGAACGGCCAGTACTTCTTCTACAAAACAAATTGAAATTCGTTTCGTCTATCCAAACAATTTGTTTTCCATTTTAGTTTATTCTCAACAGTATTCATGTTTACAGATTGAGTATGTAGAAATATCAAAAATATACATACATTCATCCTTCTAAATAATTTACATTCATCCTTCTAAATAATTGTCTATCGTTGTTCTACACACATCTTTTCCAAATTCATGTAGTACTTTAATTTTTAACTTATTTAAACTTAAACTGCAGTTCTCTTCTAACCACAACAGAATAGCCTCTATTTCATCTTCAGTTAATTTTCGTTTTGTTCTTCCTTTTGCCAACATTCTTCCTCTACCCGAAGACACCCACTAAAATGACGTTTTATATTTTATTCCTAATGAAGCCGCCAATGCAACCCAGTCATCTCCTCTATTCGCACATACAACAATCCTTTCCCTGTCCTGATTGGTGTGCCTTTCATAAGATTTTCTTACCACGAGAAATTACAATAACTTAATTCACACTTAACATTGTCTGAAACTAAACTGGAAAAGGTGTATGTATAACTTAATTCACAATAACTTATCTTCTTAATTCAATAACTTAATTCACACTGAATTTCAATAAATTATATCTTTGTTTACATATTAAAAATATACTGTTGCTTAGTTACATAACCTACTCTCGGGTTAGCTCGACTGTCTTCGGCGGCTAGCAATTTCTCTTGTCGTATACTATGTTTGAGAGGAACATAACTGTCTGCAGAGCCTTCATTTGATGGTTTCTGAATTACAAATCACGCTTTTAGAAATTCATTTAACGTTTTCGAAAATTCATTTAACGCTTTCTGAAATTAAAATAACGCATCTGAAATTAAATTAACATTTTCTGAAATTAAACTGGAAAAGGTGTAGAACAAAATAACATTGTACTCCACTTACATACTCCACCAACAAATTGATCAACATCTACTGTCTATAGGATATACTTATTTAAAATGCAAGTGTGTACTCACCTCTAGTTTCAAATCTAGTTACAAAATTGAGTTACTTTTTTTAATCTAGTTATACAATCTAGTTACTGTTATTAAAATTCGTCAACATCTACTGTATGTAGCATATATTTATTTATGTATTTAGCCCATCTCTAGTTTCAAATCTAGTTACAAAATGTAGATACTTTTTTAATCTAGTTACTTTTATCAAAATTTAAATAGAGAGGCCCCGGTGCATACCCACAATTCAAATTTGCCGCTAAAATCGAAAGCTGGAAATACGCTGTGTGTATATCCACCTGTAGTTACAAAACGAGCAGGTAACGACGACGACGACTTGGCCAAATATACACTGGGTAATATTCACACATCGTCTAGGAGGGGACACTGACTTTTGCATGCTCCAGACTTTTCAACATCTACTGTATGTAGCATATACTTATTTTAAATACAACTGTGTACCCACCTTTAGTTGCAAATCTAGTTACTCTTGATCTAGTCACATGTAGAGTTAAAAAATTAATAAAATCATTGCTCGAAAATGGTCTCTATTTAAATCGATTTTTATTGAATTCTAATTAATTTTGAAAATTTGCAGTAACGAAACGGTTTGATATCTTTACAATCTATCACTTGTGTTTGACAACTGACAGATCAAACTTCATGACTCTTCATAGGTTAATTATCGCTTAAGTACAGTGTTGCCACATACAAGCAACTACATTAATACATGACCATGATTACGTTGTGTACTTGAAGTTTTATTAAATACTGAGAGAGCAGAGTCAAATGTGAATTTTGAGCGACTTCACGCAGCAAAGTGACGTGAAGTATTCATTAAGACTTGAAAACAGAAACAGAAACTGCCGAAGTTGACTAAAGATCGCCCTTATATATCACGCATGAACCTAAAAACAGCTCGTTGCCGGAGCTCACAAAGAGGAGATCCGTTGTGCTCGCCCAAGCTCTTGGCTGTGAAATTAGTGGCTCATTCTCTAACTAGTTTAATGTATATTTCTCTCTTGTTTTAAAGTCTGGAACTTTTGAGAACAAGTTGATTGGCTACTATGATATTTTGGGGTATGAAAACCGAACCTAACCGAAGGGTTCCGGGGATTGACGACTGTGTATAACTACTCTTAGATGAGAGATTTGTCTGCCAAGAAGCTGCAATCGACGTGCGTTCTATAGGGTTGGATGAGTAAATCCTAAGAAGCTTATGGGTGACGCTCAATAACGTCTGTCTATCTATTAAATGGGGCACCCACTATAGTGATATCTACAGTAGAATCTCATTAATTTATTAAATGCATTTAGTCAAGCATAGTTTTGGCTTGAATTGTAAATTATTAATCGTTAGTCCTTAATGTTTTAATTACGTAGCCATTTCTATCGTTACAATATTTCTTTCAATCTATCAAAATTCTTCACTTTAATGTATGTTCAAATTAATTACCTTTAAAATTCAGTTTTTTAAAAAATCTGAAAATGATTGAATTACCTTAAAAAAAGTCGCATCATAATTCCTCCCCCTTTATATATAAAGTTCCCAGCATGTCACCATTATATCGTTACTATTCGGAAATTCTCGTTCTGCCGTTTGTTCAATTTGATATTCTATCGCTAGATGGCGTCTTAAATTTTTGAAATTTTGAATTTTTCTTTGTAAAATGAGGATACAATTTAAAAATCGATAACGTTCCAGAAAAATGTTCATACGTGGCCCCTATGTCACGCGTGTCATAGGTTCGTCACCGCTGATCTATAAAGCTTTTCTCTGCTTCTCGCTACTCTCAGGCATATATCCCACACTGTCGTAGGTAAATAAGGAGACCGGGGTAAACAAATTTTAATAATCCTGTATTATATCATTAATTCCACGAAATGTAGTAATGTATAGATTACAATTGTGTGTTGTCTGTTTTTAGATATCTTGCTGATAATACGGAAGGAGGCGGAAGTCCTCTTGACGATGATTACGATCCACATTTGCATCGAAACATTGACAAACCCACAACGTAAGTATTCATTATCAAAGATTACGAGATTAAACACGTCACATTTAAGAGGAAAACAAAAACTGTCGCTTTGTCTGAACATTGTACGACAAATTATTGGAATCTTAAAAGCATTTATGTTTTCCACAGTTTCGTAATTGAGCGAAGTCAAACAACTGGATTTATTAGTGAAAATAAACGGGCCAAAAATAAAATCTCTCAGATTAAGTAGTTTTAGATCGCGAAAACTTGGTTGTGTTTCCATTTCTTTCTTTTTGTTTTTAACAAAATTAAAACTTCAAACAGAATTAACTCGCTAGTTACAAGTTTTAGGTGTCCAGATATGTTTTTGTAAATTTCGAAGGAATTTATGACATAAGAATAAATCCTAATTTGTTTTGTTTTTCTTCTTTTTAGAAATAATGAAACGTTGATTCATATGCTGAAAGGTGCTTTGGGAACTGGAATACTAGCTATGCCAGAAGCGTTTAAAAATTCCGGCTTAACAAATGGCTTAATCTGTACAATACTAATTGGTATATTATGTACATATTGTTTACATATTTTAGTAAGTAATACATATATAGACACATATATACAGGGTGTTTCATTAATAACTATCCATAGAGTTATGACGATTTAATCTAAATCACTTAGATAAGATGTTCGTTTTGAGAAATTATCATTGATATAGGTGTAGTAGGCTAATGTCAGTTGTTTATGTTACAATTGTCAGATTGTTAATTTTCATTGATCTTGAAATGCACAATAAATCACCTCAATGTCTTCTTTCGTGTCGTAAATCTTTATGTTGTCCTCCATCAAGTTGCCTAACTTAATACGACCCCCTTCCAATGTCTTGTGGTCTATGCGGTTTACCTTGTCGTTGTTCTAAATATTGTTCATCTTGTTGCCTTCCCCCCACCACATTTTTGTCCCATGTTCTGCGTGATGTCCACCATGTTCCGATTCTGTTCTCGTCCACCTTGCTGTGTACTACAGCCATGTCCACCTTTACCTTGCTGCACAATTTCTTCTCCACCACCATCTTGTTGTCCTCCAACCTGTGATCGTCTCCAAATGAACTCACCTACATTTTCAACCACATTGGCTATTTTGGAGATTTTGATATTTTGAGATGTCAAAGAACTTAACAGAGAACTAACGGGTATTCTCAGAACCATCGGCGGAATAATAGAGTTTATGCTAGGTCCTTTTTTTGCTAGGTCATCAGCTATTTCGTTGTAACTGGATTTACGCATTCCGCCAACAAGCAAAACCTAATTGGTGCTCTGTATAACGCTTGTGAAGTACCACCTCAATCGTTTACTACAAAAATGTGTAATTATATTTTGGTCTAATAAACGGCAAATCTGCCAAGAGGTTAGAACATTCTGCAATCCGTATATTTCTGTTCTTCAAAAAGGATCTAAAATCAATAGAGTATGACCTCTGCTTGTATGACCTCTGCTTTTACCTCTGCTTGTATGACCAATTCCAGTAGCGGAAGTTCTGATAACAACTCCACTGAAACGGTTTGAAGTGTTTTCATCGCCTTAAGATGCCAAAGCAAACAGTTTACTGTATGGAGGTCGTCCACCTGGAATGTTTTGGTTCCACCACAATAATCTTTCGTAAGCTGTAAATAAATAAAGTTTCTTTATACTTTAACTAAGTGAGAGCAGTTAATGTACATATCATCTAATAAAACGTAAAATATTTATGTTTCTTTGTGTGTAGATATTAACTAATCAAATTAGTAAAGAGGAAGAAAATGTATCTGCTGTTCATTGATCTAAAGGCTGCATTTGATAGGATAGTGAGAGAAAAATTGTGGGTGATAAAGAATATGTATGAAGGAACAAAGGTAAGAATGAGAATGAATGAGAAGGTACCAGCATGGTATGAGACCAACAAAAGAATGAGACAAGGATGCCCACTGAGCGCGTCACTTTTCAATATTTATTTGTAGGATTTGGAGGAGGTGTTGCGGAATGGACAAGGAGGTGGAATTAACATTGGAAGAAGAAAAGTGTGGTCCCTTTCGTATGCTGATGACATTGTATGTATGGTAAGTAGAAAAGAAGAGATGGATGAAATGATAGAGAGAGGGAAGAAATATATGGATAGGAGAGGTTTAGAAGTGAATGTGGAAAAAATGAAAGTGATGGTGTGTAAGAAGGGAGGGAGAGAGTGCATAAAGGATGAGTTTTGTATAGGTGGACATAAAATAAAAAGAGTGAAGAAGTTTAGATATTTGGGATTTGTGCTGTCGCAAAATGGGAGGTATAAGGACCATATAGAAATGAGGACTAAAAAAGCGAGAGCGGTGATAGAAACAATGAGAATGGTATGGGAGAGGAGGTTCGGTGAGTCAGTAAAAATGAGAAATAGGATAATGGATGTATGTGTGAATGGCATTGTTATGTATGGAGCAGAAGTATGGCAGAAGTATGGCCTGTTGTAGAATGGGAGATGATGGAGAGGGTGTAGGTAAGTTGTTTGAGAAACATGTTAGGATTAGATAGGAATACGC
This sequence comes from Adranes taylori, assembly GCA_009867245.2. Lineage (NCBI taxonomy): Eukaryota > Metazoa > Arthropoda > Insecta > Coleoptera > Staphylinidae > Adranes > Adranes taylori. The sequence goes on from WYDF02129839.1 coordinate 8,415, forward strand.
CTAATGGTATTGTTCTACAGGAAGTAGATAAATATGCAATATGGATTAACGGGGTGAAAAAGATGATGAACTTTGTGCGGAAAGTCCTGATGGATGAAAGGTACACAGATTATGTAAAGAAGTGTACATGGATGGAATAATGTGTGTTAAAAAGGAAGAATGTGGCAACGAATGGATTAAGTGCAGATTGAAGGTGAATGACAGGGTTGGATGGTCTACTAGCAGGTGGTTGGAGATGATGTTTAGAGGTGTGCAAGGAGTGAGTGAGAGTGTAGAAAGAATGAAGGATGTAGATGGATAATGAAAGAAGATGGAATGAGTGAGTACTTCCTAGCAGGTTTAAGTATGTGTGAGAAAAGAATGATTGCGAGGTTTAGGTGTGGGAATGAAGAGGGGGAAATTAAATTTTGGATGAACGAATAAGATGTGTAGAATATATGGTAGGGAACAGTAAAGGTGGAGCTCCCGGGTAAAGGAATATGAAGGAAACAGTGGCGTGTCTAGAACCTCATAAAAGGGGAAGCTGAAGAGTTAAATAAAGCCGCAGACAAATTTTTTTTACAAACCGCATTTTTTTATAAACCATAAGAAAATCTGGCCTTATGTAAAAGGAAGTGCCATACGTTCTAACCGCTGTTTTAATATGATGAAACTAGCGGTTGAATACGAAATTCAGGGGCACATACTCTAGATATGGTGGCTGTTTATTTAGGCGATGGAAGTGAAATGTAGATAATTATCTTGGTGAGAATTTAGTCATACGAATAATCATAGTAGTTATTGCGCAGTAAAATGGTAGTTACTGAGGGATTGCTAACAATTAGCTTCCTTCCTGGTATTCTGTATCACCAATAGCTGCAGAGTGAGTATGATAACACCTTGGATCCAGTAAATTTTGGGGTATTTCGTAAGTTAAAAGGTTTGTTTACTTTAGTTAGTGGATAAGTAAATATTGTACTTACCCGGGAAAGAAAGTACGTTTGCCGACTGCCTAATATATTTTTAGTTATTTGTTTAGTCAATTTTGCCCGGAATATTAAATAAATAATATTTTTTGGTTATTTTAACTCTTACATACCCAAGCCTCGCGAATCAACATAAAACCCCAAGCTGGGTCATCAGGGTCCCACTTTGATTTTTTTGAAGTTCGAGCTTGTGCAGAATAACATTCAGAATAACAACAATTAGAACTACATTAAGATGTTTATTGAGATGATATTATATTATAAAACAATTCACACGTCGTCAGCAAGCTTCAAGAGAAATAGGCGTCGACGACAAGAGCTTTGTTTTTTCCATTCTGGATGTTTCTCAATGTAGATGATAAAAGAGTCCAAGGACCATATATTTACAATTTTCATAAAAAGCCTGAAGGGCCAGCGTGCGGTTCTTCTGCTATTCTCTGTGTATTCTCTCAACAATTTATCGGCATTGTCGACGGCACGCTTTGTGGCATTGTAGGATAATATCATCAAGGGTTTCTTATTTTCTTCTACTGAAATGCTTTTACCATGATGTTGAGATGATAACAAATGACCCATTTTACCTATCTTTGGTATATAAGAGACCATCGATAAGTCCATTTGAGGAGTCCTTATTTTCAGTTCATTAGGGGTCTCCTGTTTATTCTTACGAACTGTTCCAAGCAATGTAAGGTTTTTAGTCAGTAAAAAGTTGGCTAATTTCACGGAAGTGAAGAAGTTATTAGTTGTATTTCCTCGTCATGAATTATAATAGGACTCAACCAAATCGGTTACTTCACGATATCCTTGATTTTGTTCCCTAACATTACCAGATAGTTTACCAGTGTATACTTGCAAATTACAAAGGAAAGATGTTCTAACATCAGCAGCACCCCAAATTTTGATGCCTTATCTGGCAGGTTTTGATTTTATATATTGTCTGAAGGGGCGTCGTCCCCTAAAGGCAGCCAACTGCTCATCGACTGTTATATTTTCAGATGGTTGAAACACTCTTCTGCAATTTTCAGTAAATATCTTCCATAAGCCTCTAATCGCCGCTAGTTTGTCCGTTTCCTTTCTTTCAGGTCTGGTCAGCTTATCGTCAAATCTCAAGAAGACTGAAAGTTCTATAAATCTATTTCGTGACATTGCAGCCGCAAAAAAAGCGGCGTATAGTGGGATCAGTGGTCCACATTTCTCTTGTTGATTCTCTCCTGCATCTCAAAGCACACGCCTTTATAAGGATACCCAGAAAACAGTCTAACTCGACATGATCTAGTGGTTTCCATTTTCTTTGTGATTCTGGATGTTGGATGCCACAAAATATAATATTTTTCTGCTTCCTCGTTCGTATGAAGACAAACCAAATCCTTGACTTCCGTAGTTATGAATAAATTTAAAATTTCGACGAAACAGACGGCAGTGTTACTGTAAGGTATAAGACCAGGACGGATATTCAAAATATTTCTCACAAGACGCTTAGAGCTCCGTCCAGGATCACTAGTCCACTTCATACCTGATTTTGTTTTTATATTCATTTTTTCCTTGGTCCTTGTCTTCACTTTCAGTAAGTTCTTGATCATTATCAACTGGCTGGATATCGTCTTCTTCATCAGAACAGAGTTCCACATTGTCATCTTCAAACTCTGATATGTTTTCTTGCACATTTAGCTCCTCTTCGCTACAGCTTTGACAATCAAAATCATTTTCAGGCTAATTCCTCTTCAGAATCCGTAAAATCACCAAATCTTGAAGATATTTCTGCAAGTTCTGCCGCGTATAAAAGCTTATTTTTATTTGAGCGGCTCATTTTCGCTTATAAGCTGAAAACTAGCACCATCGTTAGAATTTACATAAATACCCAAGAGGGGTGCTTTGGGGGGCCACTTACATAAAATGACTAAATATTTTACACAGGTGGAAAAAATGCGAACCAATTGCATTAAACATAACCTCAAACGTTGTTTGACAAATAACTCTAAGCTTGGTTGTCTAGTCGAATTCAAATAAAAGTTACAACAAAACTTTTAAAAGTGGGGACCTAAATTACCCCGCTTGGGTATCTAAGGGTTAAACATATTATTTGTCAATTTGACATTCATTGTGTGGGTCTCATGATGCATGGAGCGATATCTTCACTATGTGGGCAGAGAATTCGGTAGTGTGAGTTTGAGGCCATAGAGGGCGCCAGTGAGTATTAGCACTGGTATGCGGATGGTTGGTTGGTCAATTAAGAGGGGTATAAAATTTTGTAATGGTAGATGTAGTACTTGTGATACCGGTAAAATGTAGAGTACTTAGTGGAGTAGGTTGAGTAACTGAATTCTGAGCTCTGAATAACTGGCAGCAATAGATATTTTGGTGTTGGTATTACTGTTATTAATTTTTCTTTTTGGAGGGGCGATTGCATGTCAGTATTTGTTGTACCTCTTTTCCGATGTTTAAATTCTGGTTATCCGATTGATTACCGGATTACGTAAGTGCCGGTGATCCAATGGGAGTTTGGATAGTGCCATTAAAGGATAAGTGGAGGGGACCCATCTTGCTGAGCTAAGGTGGCCGGATGTGTTCTTTGGCCGGACGCTGATTGTTTAGCTTCTCACAAAAGTTAATTTCCCCAAAAGTTAAATATCTTGTAATAATGAAACGGGATATGGGAAATGGCTTTAAATTAGGTCACTAGGAACCACTGGCTAGTGAAACCCTGATTGGGCAACACTTCTAGGGCTAATCCCGAGCATATCAGTTTACGGTTGGACTTACGGCGGTGGATTCTAACTCGTATTCCGGCTTGTTGCATTCACCGTAATGACGAATTGATGATGTTTTTGGATGATTTTCTGAAGTGGCTTGTTGACGAGGTATTTGGTGCTGAGCAGCCATCTTAGGACCCAGCAAACAGCACGTGCATCTGAGTCTTGGATGACAACGTTGGCGAAAGCATAGACAGTTGTTAAAGGCTTCCCAATTCTCGGAATTGTAACATTTGGGAGCCGTCCTCCAGCCAGCCGTGCGGACCATCATTGAAACATTGTTGGAATAAGTATCTTCTTTACATGAACTAATATTTTTGTCTCCTTATAATTTTTTAACAAGTCTCTGGTGTCCATCTAAACAAGAGCTAATTACCCCGACGTCTTTCGGAACTCCGACCTAGCCGCGCCATACCATCCTCAGCAAGAGTAACTGTCATTCCTCAAAGGGTTGTAACGTTTATTTTCTTTTCAAAACTTAGAGTTCTTACAAAATTCTTGGTGTGTTTAAGCCCGAAAAAGGAACGTTCTGGTCAGCATATAGCTCAGCAAATTATAGCTTACACAAAACTATTTTGAATTCTATTCTGAAACGAAATAATTCCTAGAATCGAAAACTATTTGTATTGATGCGATATTTGTATTGTTATATATTAATATGTAACTAAGTTCACGATCATAAACTTTATAGCTCCACTGTAAAATAGTTTTTATTGTATTAAAATCTATTCCCAGACACGCGCTAGTTAGCGATCTCCGTATATAAAACACTATACTGACAAAAGCTACAAATTCGTAGCTTACAATGCGTTTCGAGTTACGTCGCATATCGCATCTAGTTATGCAAAACAAATCAGATTCGAGCTTCGATTAGTATTGGAAAAATATTGCCAATAATTATGCATATTCGGATCAACAGGATAATATATATTAAAATACAATTTTCTGAAACCAATGTCTTGTCTTATCTCGTTTGATGCTAGTGGAGGGTCTACGTATCATAATTCAAACTATTCCGTTTCTAATATTTTTTGTTAAATTTTTAGGTTAACGCTCAGTATGTTTTATGTAAGCGCTTAAAAATTCCGATATTAACATATCCAGAGTCAATGAAATTAGCGTTAGAAAATGGACCACCAAGCCTTAGAAAATTTGCCAACATGTCTCCGTAAGTAATTAAAATTTAGTATCTACGTATATTTTGAATATTTTGAAACCCTAAATTTGTTTTAAAAATTATATATTGAAATTAATTTCAAAAACTAATTTATAAATTTGAATTTGGAATAACGACATTTTAATTGTATATATGTATTTAATTTATTTTATGTGTTTTAAACGATTGCAAAAAAATATCCACAAAATTTAAACAAATAAAAAAATCAGAGAAAATGACTATTTATCAGAGAGAATTACTCTCGTCTAACAACCGGAATTAGCATCTTTAGGCACGGTACGTATCACACTTCTTAAACTCTCGGAAGCGAGGCATCAAATAATTCCAATTACAATTTCCTCTTTACAATTTTCCTTATCCTAATTACTAAAGCTAAAACAAAATCATTTTTCTTTATATATTCATTTAAACCAAATAATATCCTACATAACTTTTAAACCAAATAACTACTTATAAACCCACTTTCTCCCTCGAGTAAGAAGGGAAGGCTATCTCTTTTATCTTGACTTATTTCTTTTCCCAGCTCCTTGCACTCCCACCTCCTATTTCCTTCTCGTTTACCATCTACCCAAACTCTATCCCCCCTTTCCCAACTATCCTTAATCATCCTCCCCTCCTTCCCTCTTCTGGTTTCCTTCTGCATTCTTTTACTTGTGGCTGCCTTTATTCTTTTCATTGTTTCTAATCATTTGCCTTCCTATCCCAAACTAACCCTCCAGTTATCACCCAACTCTTTTTCACTGACGCTCCATTCGATTCCTTCACCTTCTTTTATCCAGTGACTCCATTTTTCTTCTTGTCTTCCACATATTCTACACATTCTTTCTTGCTCATGCACCCAATACTTATCTCCACCCTCCTCATTCCCACATCTAAACCTTGAAATCATTAACTTATCCCCCATACTCAGTTCCGATACTAGATAATTTGCTATTCCCTCGTCTCCCTAGTCCATTTATCCTTACTATTATATTAACTTTCACCAATTCTATCATCCAAGTTTTGCCTTTCGACATCTTCCATTCCTTATATTACCTCTCTTACTGCTTCACTACCTCCCATCATCTTCTCCAACCATCTATCCGTCGGCCATTCAATCCTCCTATTCACATCTATTCTACACTTAATCAATTCATTCTCCTTATACCTCTTCCTCCATTTTTATTCTTTCCTTGTATACTTCCTAAACCAACCTACTCCCTTCATCATTCATTACCTTTCCCTCAAAATTTGCCATCCTTTTCACTCCGTTTATCAAGCATTTATATTCTCTTAACTCCTGCATAACTATCTCATTCAGAGTATTCCTATCTAACCCCAGCATCCTTTGCAAACATCCAAGCTGAACCCTCTCCATCTTCAATCTTTTTTCCATCGCCCATACCTTTACTCTATACATCATAATACTATTTACACATACTTCCATTTTCTTCTTCCTCATTCTCACTGCGTCCCCAAACTTTCTTTCCCATGCCATCCTCATTCTCTCTATAACTCCTCTTGCCTTCTTTGTTATCATATTAATGTGTTCTTTGCACGATGCATTCTGCGCCAATATGAAACCCAAAAATATCTGTCTGACTTTACCCTTTCTATTTTTTGTCCCCCTATATCAAATACATCCTTTCTACAGTCTTTCCGTCCTTTCTTATACACCATTACTTTTGTGTCCTCCACATTCAATTCCAAACCCATTCTATTCATATATTTCCTCACTCTCCCTATCACTTCATTCATCTCTTCCCTGCTACTCACCATACACAATATATCGTCCGCATACGTAAGAGACCACAGTTTCACCCTTCCAAGCTTAATCCCACCAGCTTGTCCTTTCATGAGTACCACCTCTAAATCGGATAAGTAAATATTAAACAGACAAGCACTCCTGCCTGACACCTCTATGTGTCTCACACTATTCAGATACCTTTTCATTCACAATCGCTCTTACTTTTATTCCCTCATACATTCCTCTTATCATTATTATAGCTTTCGATATCCTTACCTTCTCCATTCTCTCCCACAGTTTCCTCTTACGTTCAAAAGCAGCATTTAGGTCAAGAAATAGGAGATACAACTTCTTTCTTTTTGAAAGAAGTTGTATCTTTATTCATTACGTAATTCAGCGTGACAATATTATACGCCGTCCATCATACCTCTTATAAACCCATTCTAAGTGCACGATAAAATTCCCATATCCTGAAGTTCTTCTTCTTCTAGTCTCTTATATATTACCCACGCATACAGTCTATACAGTCCAATCGTAACTCCACTATAACTTTCTGAATTCTTTCTATTTCCACTCTTATACACCAGTAATATTTCTCCTTTTTTCCATTCTTCATGCACGCTATTCTCTCTTTTCGATATCTTATTCATCACTCTTACTAACGCTCTCACCCAGCTCACATTCATACATTCCCATACATCTACTGGCATTCTATTCGGTCCGGCTGCTCAACCTTTTTTCATCTTCTTGATCTCTCTTTTTACCTCTTCCTCACTAATATCCCTCACTTCACTTTCTACCGCCTCTACCCTTTCCTCTTCCCTTATATATCCCCCTTCCCGATTTTCTTCCACAAATCTTTCCTTTCTACATTTCTCCTCTCAGCCACTTATACTTATATTGCACCTCTTTCTATCGTCACCTACAAAACATGAATCCTACAAAACATGAATCCTATATCTTTCATATACCTATACGTATTACATACGTATATGGTATATGAAAGATAAAACATCGGTTCCTAGACGTATTCCAAGATTCACTAAAAAAGACAGTGTATTCCACACTTCCTTTATTGCCGCTCGTGACGTAATCACATCGATCGAATACTCTCTGACCAATTCAATGGAGATATTCTGCAAAGCTGGCATGTCCCAGGGTAAGATAGTAGCTCAATCTACCGCGTTTGGCTTCCATCCGCGTTTCACACCATGTTTCACACCACGTTTAACAGCATGCTTTAGCCATATACTCTCTAGTGGTATAGGAAAATAGGTAAGCTAGAAAACTAAGCAAAGCTATTGTAAACACATGCAATAAACCAGTGTAAAATGTATGAAAACGCTCACCAGATGCTTACTTATCTGGTTGTCGCTACTGCTTACATATCAACTTGGCCGGTCGTCGGCTGCTGTTGCTTCGAGTTAATGACATGAACTAAAATAGTCTATACGGAACGGCTGTATTTATAGGTGTGAGCCACTACACAAATTTTATTCTGTTCTACGGTTCTCTATGTAGCCTTTCACTCACCAATTATTCTCTCCTACGGTCTCTCGCACATTTCGGTGCAGCAACAGCAGCCTCCACATAACAACGAACCAATACGTGTATATCAATTACTACTGGTCGCTGTTTCCTACTGCATTTCCTATTCACGGACGGGGGGCAACGCTCCATGCGATTCTTACCACACACATTACAATTGCTAATGTATGTACATGTAAGCCAGCAGCGAACAATAACTATACCCATCTCCTTGCGGTTATTACTGTCTTTATTTACTGCGTAATACGTAAGCACCTTCATACATTTTAATTGTATTTATGGATTTATCTTATGAACAGGTTTCTTACCAGTGCCGTGGTAAAGCAATTTATTTAATTATACTTCAATTCATTCAGAGTAACATGCTGTTACAATATATTTTTTAAATGACTAAATATGTACAATATATTTTGTTAATTCAAAATTATTTCAGAATTTTAGTCGACGTATTTTTAGTCATCTATCAATTGGGTATATGCTGCGTATATGTTGTCTTTGTAGCAGTTAATATAAAAGACGTCGCTGATGAGTATACAACAACGAAAATTTCAGTAAAACTATACATACTGATGCTACTAATTCCATTCATTTTAATCAATTGCATACGAAATTTAAAACTTTTGGCGCCATTTTCTACGCTTGCAAATGGCTTAACATTTGCATCATTTGGAATAGTTTTGTATTACATATTCCAGGATCTTCCTGATATAAAAGAAACACCACATTTTGGAACATTGTATACATTTCCATTGTTTTTTGGTACAACATTATTCGCACTTGAAGCTGTTGGAGTAGTACGTATAATGATTTTTTTTTTGTTTAAGTACATGTTATTATTCATATCTCTAAGAGTTATTAATGACATTAAACATTAAATAAATTGTCGGTTCAATTGCCACCGTTGGTCTGGTGACAGGTGTGCCAGTTGATGAATTTCGCAGTATATTTTGAAGCAATTTTTACGAACTTCGCGTTCTTTGAGTTCAGCTATTGTCTGAGTGGTTTGCATAAACCTTCCTGACCAAAACAAGAACTTATCGGCCAGTTTTAGTCTCTAAAACAAGAATTGAGAACTTGGTTTCCAAAAACCCCATCATTTCGTGTGCAGTGTGACAGATGGTGCCACCTTGCTTAAACGACATCTCAGCTACGTCTATTCCATTTAAAGCTTGTCAAAAAAAACGTATCAACACGTCACGGTAACGGTCGCCGTTAATCGCCAAGGAGGCGCGAATTATCCCTCCTGTCAACATAGTACACCAAACTGACACTTTTTGCGGATGCACCGAAAATTCTTGTACAGCATGTTGTTTTTCATCTACACAGACCCGAAAATTCTGAATGTTAACGAAGCCGTTGATGTGGAAGTGAGCTTTATCACTGAATGTGATTTTAATCTGGAATACACAGTCACCTTGCAGTTGTTCAAATATCTAGTTCGTATAGTTTTTCCGCTGTTGAGTCTTGTAAGCATAAAGATGCAAATCTTTTGTCAAAATGCATTGAAATGTGCTACAATGAAGGTTTAATTCCTAGGTACGACGCCAGATGGAAAGGTATTTGTTCTGTGACATTAACACTACTAGCAGTGATGTGTTTAGTCGATCTTTTGGTCTGATGCCTGTTACGGTCTTTTCCATCTTTCAATGGAAACGCCCTCTCAAATTTCTTGATCAAAATTTCCATGCAAGTACTTGCAATTCATAATGATAATAATCAAAAATAACAGTCAAGTGGAGTGAGAAGCGCACACGAAATGCGTTAAGAGGGTCAATGCTTGAAGCCTCCACTCCACAATTAGCATCTAAATAAAAGCCCTGTTAAGTTTGCATTCAACACACATTTTGAGCTAAATCTTCGAACGTGATGCAAGGACGACGCACTATTTGAATACATAATTACTTTCAACTGTCTAAGTCCAAGTAGAATTTCGTTGTGACGCGACGCTCTCGCGCTATTGAAATTAACTTACGCTGAACGTATAAATAATAAATATAAAACTACTACAACAATTAAATCTTGCAATACGACATATTTGTAGTTTAAGATAAATAAAAATAAAACTTTATGTCTGATGGACTATAATTTCTATAAGATATTACTCTCGCAATAAGATCTATTTGATGTTCCTTCAAATCGGGCTAACTTATCGAATCGGGTCCATTGTACCGTTAATGCATGAATAATAATACATACAGATGAATAAAATAGCAATGCCAAATCAAAACATTTTCGAAAAAGGCAAGCGTTGATTTTTAATTGTATATGAGCAGCTTGCTTAACCTGGATTTTATTATTTATAACATTTGTAATACGTAATTGATTCTAATCGCGTTCGTTATTTTAGACCGACAGATTTTTTTTTGTTTGGCTCTAATTATAATGCAAAATTATTTAGGAAGTCTTCTTCCCAGTTAAAAAATTATAAACGTAAAAATTGGTGAGCTAATTATATGCAAACATTTTATATATGTTCATCAGAGTAATCGTCGATGAGATAACGGTCCGTTTCGTGTGCGAATTCGGAGCTGGCAATGTTCGGACGTCGTAGGGAACGGGAAGACGTTGACGAGCGAAGTGAGCGAATGGAGACGCTCTAAACAAGTGCTGGTTACTAAAAACGAATTGGTTGCATAGCAGCGTCGATTTGTTAATGACGGTGCTGCTTCGATGATGAGGACTCGTGATGAGATGGCTCACTGGACGATTGGTTCATCGGTGAAGTTTGCTCGAAGACAAGGTTAATGAGTGAGGGGAATTAAAAAATATACAAAAATGAGAATTGACAAGAAAGAAAATAAATATTAAGAGGGTCGAAACATTCGGCTGAAGGTCTGCATGACGTATATCAAATATATCTGATTGATGCGTAACGTGATATTAGCTTGTTGAAACGTAGCTGCCGATGATGGATTTTTTATTTGAAGTTATAAAGAAACTAAGCGACTTGTTTTACCAGCGTTTACTAGAACAAACCGTTCTTTACACTGGGACTATGCTCCCTGTCAAACGTCAGGTTTGAACGTTCAAAGCGAATTATATTGACTGAAAGGTGCGAATATGCTCACTCGAAAACAATCAGACAAAGCTCTAAATGCGTCTGTCTGAAACTGGCCTAGGTATGGCTTTTTATATGAACTTAGAATTTCTTGACGTTCGGCTGCGACGGCGCCAGTTTTGGTTGTTGCTGACGGTAACTAGGCTGGCTTTAGTCGAAATTTCTGCTAAAATCGTTAGGAAGTTAATCGCTAGACCCCAGCAAATCACTCCAAAGATGTCTACAAACAAACGACCGATCAACCGCAGGCAACTTTAACCGTAACATTTTTTCGCAATTTTTTTTGTTTATATCTCCCAATATAAATGTTTGTACGATATTTATCATTTGTTTTTTATTTATTGTGCAAATTTGTACTATACAAATGTTTTTCTTAGGTAATTGCTTTAGAAAATAATATGAAAACTCCAAAATCATTTGGTGGATGGTTTGGTGTATTAAATATTGCAATGACGATCATTATTATTCTCTATGTTGGAATGGGATTCCTTGGTTATTGGAGATACGGAGCTCAAAGTTTACCTAGTATTACTTTAAACTTTCCGCCCGAAGATGTGTAAGTTAGCTAACTTTGATTTTAATATGATCCTCAAATATATATGATTTCTATATTTTAGATTATCGAAAATAGTTAAAATATTATATTCTATAGCTATTTATATATCCTATGGACTCCAAGGTTATGTTCCAGTTAAAATCATGTGGGATACTTATATTTTCAAACATTTAGATAATAGTAAACATGTTTTACTGTGGGAATATGTTCTGAGGATTGTAGCTGTAATAATCACATGTAAGTAAAATACAAAACACATATTTAAAAACAAATTTAAGTCGATTTCAAAAACTCTTTTATTTTTAAATGTTATACATCTAAAATTCTACCCTGACACAAATTTCATAGATTTTATTTTCTTTTCAATGCAACCTACGATAATTTTTGCACGTAAAGATTGTTGCTAGGCACTTTTTTAAGGGTTTTCTACATCACTGAAATAATCTACATAAAAGAAAACACCAGAAATTTCACACAAGAAATATTATAAAGAAGAAGAAAGTTATAAAGTGAATAACCACATTAATTTTTGAAACGTTTTTCAGTATTCATTTTACGTATATGTTACGAGATATGTATACTGAATGTATACTGAAGAGAGTAAAACTAAGCAACTTGCACACGCACTTTTACTAAATGAAAAATGTTCACACGCAGAAAATTGATGCAGACAGTCTTGCAGTCAGGAAAATAATATGAAAACGTCAATTTGTCCAATGACTAAAAATTGAGGTTAGGTTTTGCAAAAGACAAATAGAAGAACTAAAAGTGATAATCAAAACACAAACGAATACGTTAGACAAATAAGTTAGAAGGTAAATGGATAAGAAATCCAGAATCAACAAGTCCTTAAAAAATCGACATCCATAACAACAAAAACAAAATAAGTCCCTCACAAACAAATGAAAGTCTACTGTATACGGCAACAATAATCAGTAATGAAATAGAACAATAAAAATGACCAAATACTTGAAGACATCAGACAGACTACCTCTACCTGGTCAAAAAAACTAGTACAGTGTAACTAGTATGCAGGAATCACGCAAAAAAAGAAAGAAATCAGTTTACCAGTAACTCACAAGCAAACTGAAAGAGAAGAAAATAACGAATGCAATTCCACAATTATAAATGAAATTAAGAAAACTATTGACCCTGTTGGAAACAACGTGAGAGAAAAAATCACAAGATATGGAGGAGTTGTCCTCATGTGTGAACAAGAAAAGAAAGCAATAATAAAAGAAAAGATTGAATCCAAATTAGGAGAGAAAATGGAAATAAAAGAAGCACAATATAAGCTGCCACATATAAATGTATATGGAATTAGAGCCAAAGAAGAGACTGCAAACGTAGAAAAAATGGAATAATAACTAAGTTATTGAAACAAATTATATGCAGTGCGAAGCAAAGGATATAATAATTAAAAATAAGACATACACTTCAGCCCACAACTTTAACCTAATCATAGAAATAAAACCATATGTATATAACATTATATCTCAACTAGATAAAATTAAATTAGAATGGAAAATAGGTTAGTACAAAGAATTTTGTAAGTGTATTACAGTGTTGGATGTTCAACCATAGATAAAAAAACTGTAAAAATAGAGTGGTATGTGCATATTGTGTAGGTAATCATACCATAGCACACGGTATGGAGTAACGGTATAATTGCTACAGAGAAGTCAGGCAAAAAGAACACAAAAAATAAATTTTGATGAACATGACAACAACAAAACTAGAAGGGATTTTTCAAGCAGCAAGGAAGAAACTACGTCAAATTAGCAATTAACTGATCAAAATAAATATAGCACAATAAATGAATGAATGAATATAAATCAAACAAAAATTCTTTATTTAAACATAAGAAACTTGAGAAACAAATTAAATGAATTAGAAATTAAAATTGCAGTAAACCAGTACCCAAACATTATTATACTCACAGAGAAATGGTTGTACAATAGTGAAACCAAATATGTAAATATAAACAAGTACAATGGATACTATCAATGCAGAAATACAAACAAGGACGGGGGAGTAGCAATTTTCATAAAAAGAGAAGATCTCAAGTACACTAAAAAAATCACGTAATAACATCCAAGATCATAATATAAATATTACATTAGAGAACAAAGACCTCTTATCAGACCACAAATGTATGTACATTACAATTAACAAAATTACAGTCCCGAAAAGGAAATAAGAAAAAAATCAAAAAATAAAACTATATGAGAATAAATACCGAAAATATATACAAACAAGAATAAATAATATAAATGAACTTACAATAGAAGAACTAATATTAATCTTACATGTATGTAACGAAAAAGCAACTATAAGAAGAACCTACTTTCTTCTTACTCCTGCTTTACGAAAAATTTCGTAAAGCAGGAAACAATTAATTCAAAATATGGCAAATGATGAGACAAAACTTGAACAACAAAAACAAACAAAATGAAATATCGATACAAGAATTAAGTTATGAGGGAAAACCAACCAACACGAATGAAGAAATTGCTAGTAAACTTAAGGAATACTTCATAACGATAGGTGAAAAATTAAAAAACAACCCAAAACCATACAAATTCGGAAAATATACATCCTAATAGAGAAACCCTAATAGAGATAATAATCCGAATAGAGATAATAATGAAATAAAAAATATACTGCTGAATATGAAGAAAAATAATAGTCCAGGTATTGACAAAATTACACTAGATGACAAAATCAGAGTTAGGATACAATAATACTGAAAATAGTACAACAAATGTTAACAAGTGGTAAATTTCCAGTATATTAAAATCAAGTGTAGTTACTCCAATATACAAAAATACTGGTGCACGAAATAATCCGAATAACTATAGACCTATTTCTCTAATAAGTCAATTAGCTAAGATATTTGTCGCACTGTTTCAACCGACAAAGAAGAATAAACCAGTTTATAAAAGACACTGGAGATTTCAGATTTCAGAAAGATAGTAACACATAAATAGCAACAGCATAACTAATGGAGGAAATATACACAGGACTAGACGAAAAAAATATGTAGTAATTATATTTCTACAAATACAAAAGGCTTTTTTTGAACAACTAGAAATCTAGTTAAACTCAAATAAATTGCATGTAAATGTAAAAAAAAACTTCCTATGTCATATTCAAACAGAAAAATAAAACAGACATAAAACTAAAAATAGTAATCAATAAAAACGAAATTGCAAGACTAGTCAACTACAAATACCTCGACATTAGAATAGACATTCAAAAATGCACATCCAATATGTTGAGAATAAAATAATACCTATATCAGGAGCCCTAGGACGATTTCGCTACCCTATCAAAATAAACGATATAGTTTATAAGACATATATATCTCATCAGTACAGTATTTAAAGACAATTTGGAGTAAATGCAGTGAATCTAGCTTAAAACATATGCAAAGAATGCAAAGCAAGATATTGAAAATTTTATATAAAAAAGAGTGCTATGTGCGAACCGTAAAACTCTACAAAAAATAAATTCAAACGCAGGGAAAAGGACTTTAACGCACTCCACAGTAAATAAATTTGAGAAGCAACCCAACAATATACAGAAAATAAGAAAACCAAAGCCGTTCTCGAAACTCATTAAAAAAGAAAGAGAAAATACAATATAAAATATAACTTAAGTATGAAATTATTAAATTCTTTAGTTTGGCTTATCTTATATTAATCACTTATAAGAAGCAGTTATCACGATTTTATTGTATTGCATGTATTCTCAAAAGTATTATTAGAACCTAATTGTTACATGTATGAATTCGAACTCTTTAAACACAGTAAGCCTATAAATTGTAAGGGTATACTGTTTGAGTTAGCTTTGTGTTAAATAAATTAAGAAATAATCTGCGCACCAGTTAGTGTGCATTGTGTACAAAGGGCTTAGGTTACATATCGTAAATTAATAATACATATGTATAACACATATGGAAATTGTTCTTTTAAATCATCACCCCGGATAGTGTTCTGAACATCTGACAGGCAATCGGGAGGATCGGGTTCGATCCCCGGTGTTGGTAACTTTTTTCAAGGACCCAACTGATAATATTAAATTCAGTCATTATATTGTAAATAATTTTAATTTCATAAGAAGAAAAGGTTACCACTTATTATTAATTTCAAATAACTTTAATTTTCTAACAATTAGGTAGCCATACACACACGTTCTTTCCTTCGAGAAAGAATGGCGAAAAAGAACGTCATGAAAGAATGACGCTTCGTTAAAAAATGTAAGTCAAAAACAGTCAGACGATTCATTACAGTTTTGAGCGGCGCGACTAGCTTTCAAAGGAACATTTGTTAACCAGCAAATAGTGTCATTTGGCTTGTCATGTAGAACATTTGTTTTATAGAACGGTGCAGGAAAGACTTACAAATCCCGTATTTTCACGGCGCGGCCATATGATCACTAACGCAAATGACTAGTCAGCTCTTTTCAAACGCGCCTTTCTTTTTCGAAGGACAGAACGTCTGTGTGTGACCAGCTATTGATTTTTCTTTTCCTACACTATATTATATTACTATATTTCTTTTCCTATAGAAAAAACAAATTAATATTTTATTCTTACAGTCATTTTGGCAGCTACAATTCCATTATTGGGTCTATTCATTTCCCTATTTGGTGCTTTCTGCTTATCGGCATTGGGTATAGCGTTTCCAGCGATAATGGAGATTTGTGTATCGTGGCCCGATCAGTTCGGCGAATGTAAATACGTTCTTATTAAGGATGTTGCACTGATTATATTTGGTATTGTTGGACTATTAGCGGGCACCTACAGTTGTACATCGGAAATAGTAGCAGCACTCAGCTCCTAGTAAAAATAAAATAGATGAAATAATAACTATTCTAGTTACTTTTCAATTTAGAAATAATTTATATAAATAATTTTAAAAAACGTTAATCATACGTTAATAGGCAATGAGACTGTACAAAGAATTATAAATTGGATCATGCAGATATGAAAAACTTGGAGATATAAAATGCGATCTTTCGGTTAGGCCAGCAAATCTGACTCACATACATTACATAATTATATTATATTGCACAAAGTTATGTTATAATAATGATATAGAACAATGTTTCTCAACCAGTAGGCAGGAAAATTTTAGTGATCAACGAAAGGTTATAATTATTATACGTTTGCTAAATACATTACATGTATTTGTTTGTAAATGCACCAACTATTATTATTATTATTAGTGCATCATTAATTATTATTAGTGGTTCATATTAACAAAGTTATATATAGTTTATTCAGTGAAACAGAGCAGTTGCGTTATTTTTGGTGTAAATTACTACTAACCTGACACCAAAGCCATCTCAGCAGTATTTTGTCGGTAATTATGGTTCCGGTCACAACATACATTTTATTTTGATATGAGGTTACTTAGTGGTGTACGGTGCACAATGTTTTGATTCTGCCTCTACTCGTTATCCACATTGTATTATGCTCATTATTCACATTGTAGTAAGGTTTTCGGGTCTGAGTACCCGGACTCGGACCCGGCGAGTCCAAGTTAAAATACTCAGACCCGATAACCAATATAGTATTCGACGAGTCTCGGCTTTATGAACAATTGAATTGAAATTTTCACTTTTCTATAAATATTTTAGTATTTTGTAATATGTACTCAATATTTTTTTTAATACATATTAAAAAATACTATACATATTAAAAAATACGTTTTTTGTTTCTTTATTTTTTCCATACATTTATTGTAAATGTACTGAAGTATATGTAAATGATTTACATCATATCATTATACATGTATAATATGTCACATATATAATTAATAATTTTTCATATATCAAAGTTGTAAATTTTATATTCTTAATAATTGAAATATTTTTTAACAAAAATTTCACTTAGACCGGGACACAAAAAATAATAACTCGACTCGGACTCGCCGAGTCTAAAAAGACGGGGTATTTCCAAACCCTACATTGTAGTTATCTTAAAACAGGTTTTATTTTAACTTAAAACTAATATTTTCTTAAAATGCCGAAACAATTGCGTCGACACATTATTAACTCATGACAAGTTTCAATTTATTTCATTAACTCATATCATTATTAACTTATATATCATTTTAACACGTTTTACAATAAACGAATGATTTAACGGAAACATACTATTATTGATGGTCTGAAATATATTAGCCTTTAAAAGATATTCAGCAAATATTTGGAACTTTTCTTGTGAGCCAACAAACTAATTTGTATTAAACTAAGTAGAATTCCAGGTCTCTGAAATTCTACTTTCTATATTTTATCATCTTACTTTATAAAATTGTTAATATACTTTTAGAGAAGACTACTAGAAAGCATTAAAAAGTAATAAGGACAAGGAACAAGCGATGTGTTGTATTTGTAAGATCCTAAATTGTCAATAAATAAAAAAACATTTCATCAATTATGTTTGTATCGAAATAAATTGTATTTAATATTTTTTCTTAATAAAACTATCTGCAATGATAAGCAAATTTAAATCAGTTTTTTAATTCTCATCCTGAATATAGTGTATTTCTCACTTAACCAATTTACGCTTGGAAAAAAACTTCCAACTAAACATTTCAAATTATATGAGGATTACATTTTTTTATTAGGTACAGAAAAAATGTTAATAATGAATCAAATTTAAAGATAAAAGCATCCTCAATTAGAAACATTGAACAGACGAGTGATCATCATGTTTGGCAATTTAGTGTTGTATAAAAACTGATAAATTTATAGAAGCAGTAAGCGTCTTTTGCGTAATAAACAAAATGCATACTTATAAGTTTAAGTTACATTCTGCCCTTATATTTGGAAGTTTTCTATTTTTAAATTCTCAAGCTGCATTACGTCCACTTTCTTCTCTACGTTTTAACCTTGTATCAATAACAGATTCCAAATAGAACAGGCGCAATAGAAATAAACTTAACACTAACTTCACCACTTGTGTGTACAAAAAATACCTTTTCGACAATTACATTTGTGGTAGGACTTGGGCTCTTGGGGCAAGTAGCACGTTTAATATAAAATCTAGAACAGTTTTTAAACCAATAATTAATGTAATGAGTGTCTTATTTTCTCTTAATTTTAAACTTGCAAAGTAAAGGTTATGTTCAGTTACGTTTAAATGGTGTTTATATAGTTGCATACATACCAGCAAATGTGACTCTACAAACGGGATTGGCAGCTAGGCATAGTCTCAGTCATAACGTCCCAAATTGTCTTTATTAATTTGTTTTAAATAATTTGTACATATGTGTATATGGTTGAATGGTTCCATTCTACATATTTCTAAAACTGCAATTTGGCAACGCTTGATGCAATGTTCAAATAGCGGAACAAAATTTGACTTGATACTATTTCACTATGTTTATCCGTCCACTGCTATTAAAATGAATATCTTACGTTCATTAAATCAAAAAATTTGATATCAAGGTTTATTCTATGTCCAAAATAGTACTAATTAGTACTGATTATTAATGTCACTGATAAAATTTTGTCCAAAAATCGTGTTTTGATAATTGATAAAATAGCGTGTTTTCTATGTGGAATCCAGTTATACACATGTTAAACCTCAAAAGAGCGTCTGTCATTGGTTGGCTACATAAGGCGCCTTTATTTAAATTAGAATGCTTACTAATATGCGCTCTATTAATCTGGTCAAATGGCCAGGGATCAAATCTCAGTATTGGTTTAATTTTTATTTTTCCGTTTCAATGTTTTCATTTTTTTTTTTTAGGGACTGGTGCCTCTATATTACAGGTTTCTGTATATTAGGCTGTGTGTAGAAGATACATTAAAACTGATTAATTATAAAAAGGGTATTTCAGAAGACTTACAATTACGAAAAAGGTAAAAAAGACGAAGCATATCCAAAACTTGTTTTAAGTTTATTACCTGAAAAATCATGTACCTATCGATGTATTTCAAAATCAGTACAAAAAATTAAATTCATATTCGCTTTGCCTCTGAACCAGTTTGCAATTCAGTTAAACTGAAATATTCCAAATTCCCTTGCTTCGAGTGATTGGAATAGAGTTCAACACATTTAAATTAAATTTCTTTTAAATTAAAGCGAGCTACAGTCAGTAACTAATAAGAGACGCTCGTTTATGTCTATCACATAACTGGATTGCAAATTGAAAACACGCATAACATTTAATTATAGCTTTGCCAACTTATTTTCTAATATGAAGAAATTAATGTGTTTCAGGTTGAGGATATTTTGAAACGCACGTTAAGTATATAAATATAATACTATATTCTTTGTTAAATGCCTTATATATACTGTATATATATATTACTTAAGTACATGCAACTTCTACTTATAATGACTTTGTAATGAGTAGTTTTACTACTTGTCATGATTACTGTATTTGTAAGTAACCATTGTTTAAAACTAGTAACCACTAGTAAGCATTGTTTAAAAGTTACGTCTGCTGTACGTTTTATGGACCACTGCCGAAAATTAAATCATGTCTTATTTGAAAGCTCTTGATGCAATGAGCACAGTGATGTACGTCATATTTACAGCATTTTGTTCAGGAGTTATAGCCCCTAAATGTGTCTCATGCCTGAAGGAAATCATTCATAAAGAGTTCTTAACACGATATCACTCATTAAAAATGCTTGATGCCATAACTGTAATGTATAAACATTGTTGTAAAATATTAAACTGTACTAAATAATGTTACGTTAAATAAATAACTGTAACTATTGTCAAATAAATTGAAACTATCAAATAAATTGGAGTTTTGTGGAAATGCCATAGTAAATTTAAAGATAATCAAAATTTTTAGTGAACAAACATAAATATTACAGTAAATATATAATAACTAATTGAATATTTATTGAAAAAGACGTACGCGGAAGACAATCCTTTCAATCGCTTTTCAGGAGATAATGCCATTCAGGCATTGTGAATTATAATGGTTGTCAAAACCAATAACCAAAGCACTAGATTGTCATATTGGAATAATAATGGTTGAAGGATAAAAATCCAAAACCAAAACTTGTTGAAGATGAAGTCAAATAAATTGCAAATGATTTTTTGGCGGCCTCTACTTGCAAATTAATAAGTTACTTAATCGAATAGTTATTAATACATGGATAACCTCAATTTCGTCAAAAATATCAATTAGATTACGTATCTAAATTATTTTATAATTTATATAACGATTCAAATGAGTTTTTAATAGTTAAAGCTCTACACTAAATTAATTACCAAACTAATTCACAACCATACATTATAATCTTCAAATAATTTTAATAAGTTACTACCTAGATATCAATCACCGGCAAAAGTGTTGATTAAGTTCTATTATAATGCACACGTTTAATGCTAGGAAAGGAAAATCTACATGACCATGGTTCATTTGTAATATGTAATAATTGGTTTTATATAGCAACTACCCTGTGACAATCTTTTAACATTTTAATTAGTTTATGATTGTAAATTAGTTTCTTAATAAATGGAGCTAACTGTTAAAAACCATTTTGACTAATATATAAATTATGATATTATCTAGATACGTAATCTAATCGATATTTTTTTAATAGATTAATAACCAGTTTATACATCTCCACAAATCGCTTTATAGTATCTATTGCATTTACCACAAATAAATTATAACATATTGTTTAAGGTTATTTCACGTTCTTAATTTAACGCAATGTTATAATTCTTTGATTTTTATTTTTGTTATTAGAGGTTGGCATTATTGCAAGTATCAGACATGAATAGTATCACACGTTATCCATATTCCATCAACTAACCTAAAAATTTGCAAGTAGAAAAAGAAGTTTACAATTTATTTGACTGTTACAGTTATTTATTCAAAAAGTATAAAAAAACATTATTTATTAAAGTTTAATGTTTTATAACAAATGTTTATAAACACTCCAGTTATAGCATCCAGAATTTTTAGTGAGTTATATCGTGTTAAGAGCGTTTTATTAATTATTTCGTTTAGGCATGTCGAGACACTTTGAGGGGTTATAACCTCTCAAAGAAAAATCGCTGCAAAAAATTAAATACACCACAGTACTCAGTGGATCAAGAGCTTTCAAATAAGGTACGGTTTTAATTTTTGGCGGGGTCCATAAACCATACTCAAGCCAGACAGTTGCATTAAGAAAGATTTTAAGAATAATTTGATTTATAAGTTTGTAAGCACACAAAATATATATTGCAAATATATGTTGAAATTGTATAAATTAGCTGAATTTGAATAAATTATTAAAATGTAGAATTGGCAACGTATAATGTGTTAAATTCTAAAACGCATGCGCACAGAAATTATAAATTTGCGTTGGTTGCCCTGTCGTGTTCTTCGCGTTTGTTGTCAATAAATTGGTGACAGCTGGGTTGAAGAAGAAAATCCAAACAGCACGTTTTTTACCGATTTCCAATCTCGGATCGTGTTTGGAATTACGCGTACTTAGAACATTGATAAAACGGAAAAGCATAAATCGCCTCACAATGGGCCTTAAATTTTCCACGTACAGCTAGCTTCCGGCTCTAAAACACAGAAAAAGTTACATCGCGAGAGTGTATTTGTGTTCTTTAAAAGGTTTTTCGTAGAAATTCGTCTTTTTAGATAAGATGCTAGATCTTCGCTCAGGTTAATTAGAAATGGATAGGTTTTTTATGAAGAAGATAGTGTGATATTTTTAAATTCTTATCGGCAATGGCTGTTGAATAGGTTTCGGTAGTTATTAAGTAATTTAATATAAGTTTTTATTATTAGTTTGCATTGTTGTTGCAATTTATTCACTTTTTACTTGTTGATATATATACAAAATCAAACCCACTATGGTAAAGGAAAAGCCCAATTCAATAAGAATTTACGACGAAGAAGGTTTCAGAAGACGTGCAGCTTGCATCTGCGTTCGATCAGATGCCGAATCTGAGGTAAAAACTTTAATTTAATGACATCACGAATTTATAGATGTAACGTTTTATTTTCATATCAATTATATCTTAAATCATGGAGATGTAGGAGTTTGAATGAACACAAATAACTAATTATCTTTATGCCTTGTAGAGTTAGCAATATTTGTATTACAAATGGCCACTGTATAGCCAGATATGGTTACAATCATAGACGATTTTTTCTAATCCATGTAGAGGAACACAATCAATTGTAATTATTAATGGGTAAACTACAGTAGTATATAGATTATTCGTTTTCCCGCATAACCGATTTACGCTTGGAAAAAGGCTTCCAACTGAACATTTCAAATTATATAACAAAAGAGGATTACATTTTTTTATTAGGTACAGAAAAAATATTAATATTCAATCAAATTTAAAGCTAAAAGAGCATCCTCAAACGTTAACAGATGAGTGATCATCATGTTTGGCAATTTACATGATATTTTATCCGACACATGCAGCACTCTTAATTGCCTACCAAGTTTTCCTAGATAATCAAAACCTTCGTTTAATTCATTACTGCATTCCGCTTTTCTTTCCCTTTTAGGCTATGGTCACAGTAGAACCGACATCGGACGATTTGCTCGATGCCCAACGTAGACCGCATTCATCCGATCATTTCAAACCTGATTAGATTTGTACACATGGTCTCGGTACCGCCCACTACATCGGACGATTTCACATTAAAAAGTCTGACGGCCGATGTCGGTACTACTGTGACCGTAGCTTTACCGATACCGTCTCTCAAATAACTTGTATGTATTATACTGGGACTAACTTACAAGTGGTGTATTATTTTTTCAGTTGTACTTCGCTAAACTTCTGAGGAATTAGTCAGTATCATATGCAGAAAATATTGAAGTCATTGCCATATTTTATCTTTATTAATTTATTATAATTATTTCATTAGTCATGGACATCTAGAGCGTTCATCAATTATTGTTCTACATTTTCTTTTAGTTCAGAAGTTCTACATCTAAGCCATCGCTTTACTAGATGTAATAAGTTCAATGACATTATAATAAGAACGTGCACTATAAATTTTACCATTTAATGTCTAGCACAAGATATTATTTCTTTTGCCAAAGCTAGAGTAGTAACTACACTTTAATACTTTTTCATTCGTTTCATTTCAATTCCGTTACTGGATGGTTTATGGTTGATCTTTCTATATAACCGCCTTCCATAGAAATACAATACTGAAGACATATGTTATATGTAAGTATGAATTTTTTAAAAAAACAGGTACTGCTTGTGACATCTTCACGACGACCAGATAAGTGGATTGTGCCTGGTGGTGGAGTGGAGCCCGAAGAAGATCCGAGCGTCACGGCTAGTCGCGAAGTGCTTGAAGAAGCTGGCGTCATTGGCAAATTAGGACGGAGTCTTGGAGTGTTTGAAGTAAGCATAACTTTTTATCGACATATTGTGTTTTGTACTAACGTATTTATGAATTGACAGACATATTTATTTGCCACTGTATAATTTAGGTCGAAGTACAAACAATACATAATAATATAATGATTATAAGTATCGAATATCAAAGTAACAAATACCTTAAACAAGCTGCATAAGTTTACTGTTGGTGACATCTATTAATTATTTTAAACTATTTTAAGGTATCCAACTACTTTGTAAGACAAGAATACTTGAATAACTAAAGTTTTCCTTGAATTTATCTATGATTGATATTGAAAGTAGTAAAGTATCTAAAATCGAACTCTTAGAAATGAATACTTTTAATATTTTTGGCGTTACAATAACAAGAACTACAATCATTTAGCAGTTGTACTTTACATTCTGTTATTCTTTAAAAAAAATGTCCATATATTTTTGTGCCGCATAGTAATATATTCGTATCTGCTTAATCACAAAGTACTTTATATTTTCAGAATCCCGAACATAAACATCGTACTGAAGTCTTTGTAATGATCGTAACTGAGGAATTGGAAGAATGGGAAGATTCACGCTCGATAGGACGCAAAAGACAATGGTTCACAATTGATGAGGCCTTGGAACAGTTGGCTTTACATAAACCAGTTCAGCGACATTATTTACAGCAACTTAAACGGTCCAAGTTGACATGACTCTTTTACTGATATTTTCACCTAGATCTGATCGGTTTGTTTTACTCGACTCAATCGTAATCAACAAAATAAATAAATATATAGATCTATCACTTTGCTATCTGTGAGTTTTGCTTCTCTGGTAATGTGGGTTTTATATTTAAAGTAACGATTATTATAAATTTTGTATGCGACATTAATGTGAGATATTTTGAATAATATTAAATTTGTAGTTTATGATTTCTGCAATAAATATGCTCTCCGTTACTGTATGTTTTTTATATTGCCTACTATAATAAAATTATGTAAATATAATTATCCATTTTTATAACAATATTGTTATTTTATATATTATTAACTGCCCGAAGAATTAATTTCATTAAAAGCAAAAAAAAATATTTGTTAAATACCATATACCAGCAGCTCAGAAGCGAAATCAAGCTAAGTCCACAAATATTTCTTGTGAACAAATGATTTTAGTGAGGCATGGAATTCTTTTGGCCCCGTCTTCATCCATGAACTTTGAGTTGTCTTATGCTATCTTTCACTTCATCCATCAATTTTTTAAGTGGTCAACCTTGTTATTTCCAGAATGCCGATGCAATTCTGGGCGTGCTCATTTCCCTTCCATTCTCTGCAGATGTCTTGCTGGTAGAAGTCTTTCGCTTCCTAGGTTAAGCAACTTCTATAATTCGGGCAGATATATCAGTTTTTCTTCCTATATCCCATATAGTTGGTTACAGTATTTAGTTGTGTAGAAAATCTCCACCATATTTAAGTAGGTCTTCATGATATCTTTCCCAGGGGCCTTGTTCTCCATTACCTAGCTTCCTTTAGTTTCTGTCAAGCTCAGTTCTTGCAATTCTCAATCAGTGGTTATTCCGTTCGTTTCTCACCTGCTCCATTTAAAATATTCCATCCAATAATATTTTTATCTTCATCTTCACACATATTAGATTAGACTTGGAATCCTCTCCCTTTCCTTCAGTAGTGCCTACATTTTGTATACAGTTCACGTCAGTATTGTGTCACGTCAGTCATGAATGCAAGCCACCGTAATGTTGGGTGATGAGATGACTTGCTCATTGCCACAAGCGGACCACGTGGTATGTATGTCAAGTGATAGAGAAGGTATAAACGAGATAATAGGTAGGGTGGGAAGATATATGAAAATGAGAAGTCTACGGCAAATGTAATAAAAACGAAAGGGATAGTGTGCAAAAGTTAGTAAAAGTGATATGTTTAAAATGGATGGAAATCGGGTGGAAACTGAGGATGTATAAATACTTAGGACATACGATAAATTGCAATCCCGCTTTCCTTTAGATGATTCCATCACCAATATATGTGTATATAAATTAAAAAGACCAAACAATATCTCCTCCAATAACATTCCTATTCCATTTTAGGTCAAGTCACTTACTTGCGCAGTCAAGCAAGTATAACTAGAAGACCAACCAACAAAGTGAGGTAACCGCAATTAATCAAATTCCCTCATCAGTTGACCATACTATGGTCATGGTTTTGCAGGTTTCCCCTGGCTGTGATGCGAATGCTACAGCATATCTTTTCTGCAAATTATTGGCTTACCACAATACCTATAATTATCCACTAAGTAGCAGTCCCAAGCTGAAGTGGATGATAAATCCTAAATTCTCCAATCTCCTTACTTACACAATTTCAGCGGGGTTGGAGTCTTACACTGTTGCGTGCAACAGACATGCTTCGTCATTGATGATTCCTCCCTCGTAAAACAAAAAATTAATAAATTACAACTCATCACACAAATAGCATGTTAAAGGAAAAATGTGGCGGCAAAAAGAATGAATATTGTATTGGGAATCAATTAAATGACGCCTATGATACTGGATGCATGCATGAGAAACTTAATGATGTATTGAGTGGAAGTATGGGTAGTCAAAGAGTGAAGGGCACAGGATGTGTTTTTAAAACAATTGAGTTCGATAAATCCATGCCTCGGATATTGTATTACAAGAATTAAATAAGTTTAAATGTTGGATTACATCAGAAACAAATTTGATGAAGTAAAATGCATAGTTAAAATATGTAAACCACATATAATAGTTATCACGGAAACATGGTTAAATAAAGAGGAATCAAAGTTTTACAACATACCAGAGAATAATGTGGAACATAATTGTAGAGAAGGAGGAGTATCTATTTATGTTAAAAAACAATCAAATACCAAGTAATTCACACATTAAAGGAGGAATATAATACTAGACATAGAGCTGCACAACAAAAGAAAAAGAAAAATAGTAACACTATACAGGCCACCATCAAATAACTGCAACAATTTTGAGGATCATATGGAAAATTATCTTTATAAAAATGCTGTGCTGCTAATAAAATGAGTGCTGCTAACGCAATAAGAATAGATCAATATCATGGTACAAACGCAATACTTGATCACTGTATTACTAATATAGAATTCTATAAAACAACAACAGTGGTAGAAGATGTAAGTTTCACAGACCACAGGATACAAAAATAAGATTAAAGGGTACAAAATAAGAATTTCAGGACCAAAATAAAATTAATAAACAGGAAAAAATATATGAATATAGTGAAGAGAAAGCTTGGGAATATAGAGGTGACATCATTCAACACGCTAAGTATTCTTTTACCGGAATAAAAAAAAATAGTGAATACAATATCACGGCAAAAAATCAAAATGACTGGATAACGGAAGAAATAGTACAAGAAATCAAAATAAGAGAAAAATTTACAAACAAATGAAGCAAGACAAGAGGAATAGAGAGAAGGGGGGCAAACTATAACGAACAAAAAAACCTGGTTACAAAGTTATGTAGAAGAGAAAAATCAAAATACTACCATACAAAATTAGAAAAAAACAATACGGATATAAGAAAACTACATACGAAACGTAAAGGAAAAAATGATATAGAAACAGAAGAGAGAAGAATGGAAAGAAGTTACAAATCAACGACTACTACATATTGACGGGACAGAAACATATAATAACAAAAACACAAAAAATCCATTCTTTTAAACTCCCTGAAGAAAATGAAAAAGCTATTTTCCTAAAACCCACTAACATAAAGGAAATTGAAAAAATTGTAGACAATTTAAGGGATGCAAGTTCACCGGGATATGACAACATAACAGGAAAATACATTAAAGCAGACAATTTCACCAAGAATGCCCAAACTTATTAATGAAGCCATAGAAAAAGGAGACTTTCCAGGGGAATTAAAAATAACAGGTCATACCAATCCTCAAGGAAGGAAGTAAAAAATTACAGACCGATCTAATTACTATTAATGTTTACCAAACTTGCAGAAAAAGTACTAATAAATAGACTGTTGGATCTTATAACAAAGACAATAGGTTTTGACCCATGACAATATGTATGCCAAGAAGGGAGTGACACATTGGTTACAAGAAGGGAGTAGAACACACTGGTGCAATCCTAGAGTACAAGGAAGAAATGAGAAAAGAAATAGTAATGGGAAAATACTACGTATCGATATTAGTGGACTTCTCGAAAGCATTTGACTCGGTGGATAGACTGATATTATTGGAGAAGCTACAAAAAGTAGGGATAAGAGGAAAAGCCTATGAAATTTTCAGATCAAATCTAGATAAAAGAAAACAATTTACAAGAGTCAATGGAGTAAATATACAGAAAAAGGAAATTGAAAATGAAATTAAATATACAGAAAAAGGCGTACCACAGGCCTCGATACTAGGGCCTATAATGTACCTATTATATGTCCAAGACATAAAAAAACTAAATATAGAGGAATAAATTATTGTTTGGTTTTCATCCATTTTTATCATGTATATTATTTTTGGTTTTGATGCGGTAATTGGATATTTTTAATAAAAGTATAATTTAGTGCAAGCTTTCGAATATATTAACTTCGTCGGGCTACATAATGCAAGATAATTATTGAGAAAACCAAATTATTGTTTGGTTTTCATCCATTTTTATCATGTATATTATTTTTGGTTTTGATGCGGTAATTGGATGTTTTTAATAAAAGTATAATTTAGAGCAAGCTTTCGAATATATTAACTTCGTCAGGCTACAAAATGCAAGATAATATACAAAATATAAGAGTTATGACATACATTATATCATAACTCTTGTATTTTGTAGCCTGACGAAATTAATATATTTAACGAAAGCTTGCTCTAACTTATACACTACCGTCGCCTGCGGATATGGTCTAATTGCCGCGGCGACAATCCCGGCGAGTTACAACAAAGTGGATACCATAAAAATATTCTTCGTACTCAAATAGCTATTTATATAAATTTTCATGGCGACCGGTTGAACGGTGTAGAAGTTGATGTGCTGTAGCGCCAAGTAGTGGCGAGTTACAACAAAGGGAATAGCATAAAAACCTTCTCCCTGAAAAACAAATATATA
>WYDF02129950.1:0-23129 GCA_009867245.2 Adranes taylori
ATATTCCAATATAGGACGAATATATGATTTGTAAATAGTTAAAAAAGCATTAGATGTTATGTTGGGAAATGCTTTCTCCATTATGTATATTAAAGAATTACCTTTCTTTACAACTCCATTTATATGCTCGTTCTATTTCAAGTTTGCGCTTATTGTAATGCCAAGATCTTTTTGCGATGCTACTGCTTTCATTGGTTCACCAACAAGTACATAACATTTTTCAGGGATGGACGCACCCATATGCAAGACTAGAGTTACTAGCATTTAATGGCAAGAGCCTAAGCTGCGTCCAGTCGTAAATTTTGTGCAGGATTCCCTGCTTGTTATCATTAGGCTCATCCGGATACCCAATAATCTTCATATCGTCCGCAAAATGACTAATTCTACTTGACATCTGTCTGTACATGTCAGTGATGTAGTCTGTACATGTCAGTGATGTAGCACAGAAAGCAAAGACCCAAGGACGGATCCCTGTGGTACACCGCTAAGAATGTTGTGTTCTGTTGTAGACTCTCGAGATCAACTCGGTAAGTACGATCTGTTAAGAAACTTCTAATCCATTTCAGAAGGTTATCTCTAATTCCCATTGCATCTAACTTGTATAGTAATCTTTCCGCCGGCACTTTGTCGAGTGCTTTTTCGAAATCCAGATATGTGATGTCCATGAACTCAACTCACCTTTCTCAAATTTAGTAGTGTACTCGTATAGTGCTAAAAGCAAATTGCTTGTGACTGATCGCCCTCTGAGAAATCTGAGTTTTCAAGTAAAAATGTACTGATATCTTCAGCTATTATTTTCTCCATACATTTGCAGAGAATTAATGTTAGGCTAATTGCCCTGTAGTTTTCGGCTTTTGTTTTATCACCCTTTTTATAGATTGGGATAATTGTGGCTTTTCTCCATTGTGGCTGCTCTCCATTATCATAACTTCAGATAATGGAGAGTAAATTGGACTTGCACATTTTTGGAGAAACACGGCTGGTATGTTGTCCAGTCCCGAACTGGTGTTTGTCTTTAGTTTGTTTAAAAATGTTTGTACTCTTGCCGGGTTTGATCTTAGAGTGTTTGAAACGTAGCTGAAAAGTTTCTTCCTGTCGTCAAGATTTGATTCCTCATACTTCCTTTTATCTAACCTAATTCTTGACGTAACCTCATTACACATGTTTCGATATGCCGCATACGTTTCAGCGATTTTCTTCTTATTCTCAAGTTCATATACTTTACTTGTGCTGTTAGTGACCTCTTGCAATGAAATATCGGGAGAGATGTTGGGTGATGCTTTTTGATTAAGTTGCACCCAGTGACGTAGTTTAATTCTTCGTTAGCATTAGAATTCGTGGTGAACCCCTTGAATTCTTCTGGGTTTTCGCTTCAGTTCATTGAACTACCTTGTTTGTGATCCTTAACCTCATTTTTATTTAAACACAGTTTTATTGTAGTACGGTTTCACTTTTTAGTATTTCCAATTTATATTGATGTACATTTTGTAGATGATACCTACTTGTTTCTGTTGTCAATAATTCTAAAAAGAAATCATTACTTTTTCTGGAGTACTGGGAATTTCTTTTAACATCTTCTACGTGTTCTGAAAGTTAAGTTTACAATGAAATTAATTAATTAATGCCAAACTCAAAACCTACTTTGTTAAAGGGCTCAGATTGGCAATCTAATTGTCACAAAACACCGTTCTACTTACTACGTTAACCAGATCTCACCTTGCGCGTACATTTTGATATTAAAAAGACGCAGAGCTATGTCTACAGCTCTTAGGTTTTAAATACAGTTTTGGGTCTGTTATAATCTATATTTTACTAAAAATATCTTTTTGTAAACAATCTTAAATATATTTATAGGCTTTCTGTGTTCTACAGTCATTAACAAGCTATAAAGGTGACATTGAAAGTAATGTAATTATGGATTATTTGAAGATGTTACAGAATATATGCTTAAATCATTATATGAATTGCGAAATAGCTGTAGTTATTTTGGATGTATTAACCGGTAAGATACTTTGTTTTCAAATAAAGTGGTGTGGGAAATAGTAAGAGTAAGTTTAGGAACATAATAATATTTTGTAGGTTTATAAATACTGTCGCATAAGTTGACAACTTTAGATTTTAACTATAATTATCTATGTTCTAGTTTTTTTTTCTCAGCCTCCGCTTAAAATTCCCCTCTAATCCTCTTTTCGTTTCGTTATACAACTAACATTTTGATTTTAATATAAAAAAGAAAATCAAAATGCTTTTTATTTAGAAATAGGTATATGAGCAAATCACGATTTTTCAGAAAAACGATCTAAAGTTTTGATTCATTCTGTCATGTTTCAGCGTTTTATTTTCCGTTATGTTTTTAACTTTGGAGTGCCATTGGCAAACAACTGGTTTCTTCGATTTACATAAATTAATTTAGTGATAGTCAACAAAGTTACTTCAGTCTCTCGTTTGTATAATAAATAATCATGCAAGGGCATATCCGCTGTGTGCTCAATATATCGAGGAACATAACTTGAGAGCGCTGTCCATTGTTCATATTCGCCGGCATTGCTCGCTGCTGATAGGAGTGGGAATCTTCCTAGGATATAAATAGCCATGCACTTAGTACATTTAGTTTCTGATTTGCTATTGCGAAGCAAAACAGCCAGCAGCAGCAACATTCCGCGACAGCAGCAGTCGAGCCAGAACAACAGCCAGCGACATTTGTCGTAGAACCAACGCGCTTGGTAAACAATTACATATACCATAAAAAGCTTTATTGATCGCATGTATATTTAATCGCGTTGTTTCTTTGTTTCTCTTTCTGTCAACCTATTGCATGACCTACTAGTGGATATTTCTAACCTACGTTAGTGGGGGTTTGTTTTAGTCACTCAGCAACAGTAACACAAACATCCGTCTGAATGCTACTGACTTATAGTGGTTTCTTTCCACACCACCCAGTAGAGTGTATCTTTTTAACTTACTTTAGACGGGGTTAGCCACTCAGCGCCTATAGCACATACGTTAACCGGAGTGTTATTGGCTTATAGTGGTTCCGGGATTCCTATCGTTACCATCGCGTGTACCATTTTACTCTGACAAACCTCCATTTTTCCCGTTGCATTATAAACGGCATGTACATACTTCCCGTATTGCTAAAATTGTTATTCTTACCGCACGATTGCGCTGATACATGCACAGCTTATATTACGCTTTGTATATAATATTATTGCTGTTGTTTATTTACTAATCACCATTAATGCGTTATTAAGTTTTGGCAGTTATATTTCTCTTTGTATTTCTGCTGCGTATAATGTGTGGACTGTGGAGACATTTGGAGACGTTTCATTTCCTCACAAAAACGACCCACTGGACGCTGGAATGAAGAACAGTTTCAACGTGCGGTTTCACGTTAAATTGAGCTGGCGCCCGAGATTTATATTTCTGGAGATATTTATATTCAACAGTCATATAGAAAGAGCGCCTTTTGTGACATACCTAGACTCTGCAACCGCGCGCGAGGGTCGTGTTACATATTTTGTCACGCTAAATTGATTTAGCTAGTTATATCGTCGAAGACTAGCGTGGGTACTCTGCTTTAATCAGACCTTGGTGGCGGGACTTATCGATTGCCACCCAAGATTTATATAGCTCTTTACAACATACGTCAACGGTGAGCAATACAAAATTATTTTTACCAATGAGAAGGTATTTATCATTGAACAGAGCATCAACGAACAGACCATCATGTGTTGAACAGAGCATCAACACAAAAGATAAGTTTCTTCTCGAAGTAATAAAGAAACTGGATAGGTAGCTCTATGAGTTGAAAGAAGTTTCCATTAATAAGATTCTTCGTCAACTCATAAAGCAAAAACAACTCAAGCATAGTTTGGGATGTACCAGAATTTATTTGGCACGTAGAATGGCCAGCATGGGACTTTATGATTACAAATTGTAGACGCCAGTTCTTTCGGTGACAAATGTTCTTTTTGTTACCGAAGTATGGAGAGCCTCAAACGATTTTTGTGAACAATTTTGATTTGCAGGACTTACGAAATGCCAAGAATGGGCAAGTCTTGGCCTGTGTAAAGTCTGTGCAAAGTACTATTTAAAACAATATTTAAGTTCTTTACTTGTAAATTATATTTCCTATAAATTTTATTTGCGATAATACTTCTAAACCTACTAGATATTATTTGAAATTGAATGTTTTAGAATAAAAACATGAAATTTTAGGTCTAGTCCCTTTTATTTTGAAAACTATGGATTCAGCCGCACGTACACATCTCATTGAATTGTTTACGCCGTTTTATGACTATAGGTTTAACTACGGCCCGAAAGTGTCTGTTGGTCTTGCTAACTTTATTGGTCAAATTACAAAGGTAAGAATTTAAATTTGATCTCTTGTATAAAAATGAAATCTGACATGAGTTTAATAAAACAATTCTAGGAGAAACAGATTGGATTGAATAAATTATTATATGTATTTTAGTCCCCCGGGATCAGTGTATAGTCATTTTTTTTATTTGGATACCCAGCATGATTTTTTGGATACTTGAATAATCGGTTTTTAATTAGACACACGATATCCTAACCTCGCTCATACATTTTTTTTTTGGTATATAAAATCCCGAAAATCTTTAGTTTGTCTTGGTTTGGGTATTTTGCAGAATTGACAAATGGAATGTTTTCTCGTTCCAACGTTATGACTGGACGTCATTTTACAAGAAATCTTAATCAATGCCAAAACTTTCTATTCAAACTTAACTCAGGTGGAGAATTCTACAAGTAAAGTCGACTACCAAAGATTCATGATAAAATCTTTTGGCAAGCCGACAATTCTATTGTTGGTCTAGTATGAATTGTTACGTGATATTACATTACTTTTACGTCGATTCGATTGTCTTCTCGACAAAATCTATTTGTTTGTTTTTCTCTTACTGTCTCTAAAGTGACCCATACACATCTTCCAAGAACCAACCTGATGACCAACTCTTTCAGTCTCCGAAAGAAACGATTGTTGGCTGCCAGCTCTCTGATTCTGAAGGTCAGAAAGCTAGAGGCATTTTGTAGGGAATTTGTAATTTTTGCTTAATATCTTATTCTGATTTTCGTCGCTTACGATTGGCATTTTAGATTAGAGAAATTAAGTATTTTTAAGTAAAAATGTATAATAATTTAGTACAGTAGCTATAAGAAAATAATTAGATTTATATAAAATTGATTAAATAATTGTTTCTTCTATTAAGGCATTCATTTCATCCCTTAATTGACGTTTTTCAGGGCGGAGATCGAGTATATTATTTCTTTTCACATGATTTCTATACTTAAGGCGGTACAAATATCCAGCTAATGCCATTTTATTAAAATTTGCCGAGAAATAAAACAAAAATATGGAATTCTTTTGCAAATGATAACTGTCTACACCTAAAATCGAACGTAAGAGCAAAAACGAGACTTCAAAACTGGTCGAATTGAAATCGAACGGACTTGAATCCAATTCGATTCAAAATGGTTGCAACGTCATCGGAACTGATTTTGTTCACGCTTTCTAATATCAGACTTAGAGGACAGATAACATCAATTTAGACATTCTCAATTGAAAAGTGGAATGAGTGCTTTAACGAATAATTTGAATGAATGTAATTCTGGACAATCAATTAAACACACATTTTTTATTGTACTGAGCGCGTAAATTTTCTTTTATGGAATCCAAACGTTCCGTGGAATACCTCAGGTTGAAGACCACTGTTGTATATAAAATGCGTGAAAAAGTGGCTAGGAATATTTTAACACACTTTAAGTTTTAGGATGTCTGATAAAATACAATGCTTTTAATTATCCGAATTATTCTTAATTTTGGATAAAATGATCCACTTTTAATTTGAAATTTCATTTTTATTTACAGCTTGATATTAATGGAGAATTTAAACAAAAAGAAAATGGATTACCGATACCACCCATGCTTCTGGATTTACTTTTAAGTGATTTTCATGAAGTTAGAATAACAGCAATTAAAAACTTGGCCTTTTTATTCAATAAACCATTAGCACTTGTAAATGGTGCTATATATGAAGAAGGGAAACAGATATTTTCTAAAATTATATCAAAGGTACGTTTTAGGCAGCAATAATTTTGGGTTTTGACATTTTTTGATACAATCTGGTATTTATATATCTGGTGACTTTTTTGAACGGGTGATTTTAAATCACGGATTGGATTTAATTTATTGCTTGGATTTCTGTGATATATTACGACAAATTAGAAGTTTGATTTGCGTATCGTTATCATAAACCCATAATGTATTTATTGTGTGATGTATTCATATAAAAATATTTTAAAAATATATTTTAGTGTACAAATTGGTGGAACAAAACTAGGAATACAGTAGAACTTTATTTAGAAGAAGATCAAATTACAAAATCTGTTACTATCTTATACACTTTTGCTACAGTAATGGTTAACAGTAGTATTTGTAAAAGTAGAGCCTTATTTGAATTGATAAAATTACCTCATACAACATCAATTGCTCATGGTATGTTATAAATAATTTTAGAAGATTGTTAGAATTATGTTCTGTGGGACCTAAATATTTCAATGTATTTATTTGCTACAATTTTTTATTTTAATTTATTAGTTGGGTTCTAAGTTACTAATTTTATTATATAGTGCTTTTCTATTTTCGTAATTTCTAATGATGCTTTCTTTATTTACTCCATTTAATACTAATATTGTTTATTTTGTTTATTCTGTTAGTCATGCTTTCTATTATACATTTTATATATTTAAAAATAAGTTTAACTTACATTAATATAACTTATTTGGTAACTTAAGTTTGTGCGAAGGTTCACTAACAACTGACATGCTGTAGACCCACCTGTAGTTAGTATTTCATCATTGACCTGTGCTACTGTTTTTTTAAGAAAAATAAACCATACATCTTGCCCTGAGACACAACACAGAAGAAGTTTACCTTAGGGGAATTTCTTTCGTGCTCAGGCGTTTTAAGCGGATACTTTTTCAAATATACGCGTTGTGACGATTGACTGTGTCGCTCAAGTGAAAAGTCTTTTCATCACTAAACATTAAGTGTGAAATAAAGATTTCATTTTCTATCAGAATTCCATCCGCTTTCTTTTGTCATCATTAGTAAGTACCTTAACGAGCCGCAATATGTATGGTTTCAAATGTATATATTTTTCTTTGCATACACCATGCAGTGAAATGAGGGATCGCAAGTTCACGGCTAGCTCGATCCAACAGTGTTGACTTTTTCTTAAAAGATCAAACAATGCCGTTGATCCAAATAGTTATCCAATTATCCAAATAGTTATCAAAAAACTGCATCCTTTTCCGAAAATCGATTCTGCTAATTCCATCACAACATCACATCACAACATTTTGATAAGCTGGTATTTTTTTATCAGCCATTTTATCTTTACCGACATAAATTTTGAATATTATTTCTAATAACCAGATTTTGATTTGCAGAGTTTATAAAATTTTATTCCAAATTGCGCTTGCTTTGATGCAATAAAGTGTACCTAGCTCAATCTATCTCTAAATTTCATGGGTGATTTATCAATTGCAACAGATTCATTAGTAGTATATAACTAGATTTTGTCCTTTTTAGCCTAATCGCTTCATTGTCTGTAAAATGTAAAAAGTGAGTAATGGCTAAAAACTATTTTCGGGGCATATTTTTTAAAATATTGGAATCTCTAAAATTCTTTGCCTGTGACATTATAATACATTATGCAAAATATGCTTGCAATTCATCACTTCTAACGGTAAACCGGTAAGACTTCAGTTTTAATCGATTTGTTATTTGCAATCTTTTGGGCTGCATATTTCTTTCTTTCTTTTACTATCATTGCGAAAAAAATCATCTTTCAATACTTGGTTGAATGCACAAAGAGGTGTAGGATTGAACTCTAATCTTCGAAAAACCAAGTCATTGACACCAGGTTTTTCAGTAAATGGCTTTATGTTTGGAATATTCTCTTTAGTGGGAGGAAGAAACGTGGGAGCAGTGGGCGAACGGGTGCGAGGGAATGGAATGAATGAAGTAACAGCGATTAGATGCTGGAAAGTGGAAGATGTGTATGGGGCATAAAGGGAAAAATAGGGGTATAATGGAAAAATTATTGGAAGAGATTAGAAAAAGTAAAAAGGAAGTGCAGGTTTAATCACTAAAATCTTTTCTTTGGAACTTTACTTAATAGCATGTTAATTGTGTGTTGAACAATTACTTCTCCCAGATTATTAAAAAGCTTATCTTTCTGTTGTAAGTAGGAATATTACATTATTTAAAAGTGTGGTTACGAAAGATTATATGTGATGAAATAAATATATTTATTTTTAACAGAAATATACTGAAAAATTTCTTTGCTACCATTCTTTCATTTTAATTCAAATACATACTTTGAAAGTATAGAATTTGAAAAGACCCATCATTAAAGCTTCACTGCAGCCACAGCAGAATTGAAATTTGTGTACCGCTCGCGATTACATGAAATTTGTCAGAAATGGATTAGTGATTCCCCTGCAACACTCGCCAAGGATATTCCTAGAAAGGCAGAATTCAATCCTGTACATTTTCTATGATACCATTTGCCGCATTTAGTACGCCACTGAATACTACTATCCTTTCTTAAAAAGATATTATTCATGATTGTTTGTGATAAATGTATTGTAAATAATGAAGGTTTTTG
Organism: Adranes taylori; assembly: GCA_009867245.2. Lineage (NCBI taxonomy): Eukaryota > Metazoa > Arthropoda > Insecta > Coleoptera > Staphylinidae > Adranes > Adranes taylori. The sequence goes on from WYDF02129950.1 coordinate 8,697, forward strand.
CACTTTCCCACTGTTTTAAGTTATTATTTTAATCTGATTACCCTTAATTTGGCCTGTAAAATGCCGTGCAACACCACGTTACACACGTCACGTCACACCTTCGTTATTATATAATCAAGGATAGAACAGCAGCCTATTTTCCTTGAATAATTTTAGATTTTAAAAATTGGACCTCAATGCATTCTCCGGTAAGGATCATATGCTTGGCCAGACGCTGCCTAAACTTAACCCCGCTTGATTGCTATTTTAGGGGACTTATGAAAGCACTTCAGAAGATGGTCAAGAGGAATTATCTTATTTAAATTAGATAGTCAAGTTAATTAGTAAAGCGATTCGGTTTGTTATTATAACACTTTAGCAAAAAAAAAAGCAAACCCAAATTCGACAGATATGTATTTTTTATAAATCTGTATACAGTATGATCCATACTATTTAAAAATATCTTAAAAGTTTTAATGACCTTACGAGATACTATATATTATTTTAGATTTAGTCATGAAGATATTAAACAAAGTCGACAAACACAGAGATGGTTCTGAAATTATTAAATCACAAATCAATTTTTTAATTCTGCGCTGGTGTGGAGAGGCTTATCAACTGAAAGAATTTCCTTTTAAGTTATTAGGTTTTCGAAGTTTTTTTGCTTTTTATGGCTGTTATATTGAAATTATTGTACCTATTTTATTGGCGCATAATGATATGGACGCTATCAATGAGATTTGTACGAATATTAATAAAACTGTGGATCAAGTTCTTGAAGTAAGTAAACCTATTTTATATGCTTGCACGTTAGTTGGTACATATTATTATTTAGTAGAAAACAAATGAATAATTAAAATAATTTTTATTACTATAAAAATTCGTTATTTTTTATACTTCTTTCTAATATTTTCCTGTATGCAATGGAGAATTACATATATTTCGGCCTGAACAACTGTGCCAATTTTCCGTAGAGGGCAGGATATTTTCATTTCAGTCAGATGTATATAGTTCTGCTCATATATTTCCAGAAGCCTTGAATTCGTCTATTTACCAGACGAAAGCAGATTCTGGAAGTTACAAGGTTTTTTTCTCCACAATTCTGAACTTATGCTGGCAGATACAGTTCTTTACAGTTCTAGATGTATACAGTTCTTTGGCATGTCAAATATTCCATCCACTGTAATCTTGAAACCTATTTTCTTTGGCAAGTTCAGTTGATGGACTGAAGTTTCCGCTTCTGCTTGTATAATCAATTGTAGTGGCGGAAGATTTAGTTGCACCTCAAGCGTCACAGTTGGAGCTGTTTTTGTAGTTCCCGTTATGTTAAGGCATTCAATTCTCTTGAAAGGAGTCCAGTTGCTGCATTATATTGACCTGGAGTCTTTTTTTGCCATCACACTTTGATCAATTGATGATACTCCGGCTGAAGAAGATGGCCTGATAACTGACTTGTATAACCAATGTAACGAGCTAGATTTCAGTCCTCAAACTTTATCATATATTCTTGTTATGACTGCGAAAGTGAGAATCGATAAGCTTCTGATAAGTGAACAACCGAAGTCTCTAATGGCTAATTTTAAGGCCCATAGGGACATAATTATATTAAAACATTAAATAACTTAACCCTAGTCTAGCAATATAGATATTTATCTACGAGTTAAGTTAATAGTTTTTGGCCTAACAAAGAGAGAAATAATTTTGCAGGTTTTCTTTACTTACTATTCAAGTTTTCCATCGGTACTTTGATCAAAAATTGATGACATGGTTCGTCATGGTTTGCTAAATAACTCATTCCTCAAATTCTCAAAGTCTGCTGAGTTCTATCCGGTGATTAGGAAGTATATCCCGGTGCAAGAAACAGTACGAGAAAAATTGATGATGTACACATTTGTATAAAACTCATTGCGTAACAGAATTTCGAATGCTTAGTTTCACGATGGCTTTCTGTGTAATATATACCAATTTTTCTTATATTCGTTATTTCTATCGATTGAAATCGACTCCAGCAGATCTGTATGTTTTAGTATTGGGTTTTACAACTTGTTGGTAGCTGAATCTCATTTTCTGCTTATTACTTTGCTCTTATACGGATCTTTATCGCTCATAAACACTCTCTCATTATTATGTAGCTTCTTCAGCTGTTTTGCGTTTTTATCTCGTATTCGCGATATTGAAAAATTGCCAATATCAAGCTGTTTCTCAACATTATTCGCTTCGATAATTTGTCTATGTTGTAGCCTTATAGGTGATAGAATAAATATTGTTTTAAATAGTTTGAACGAATTTTATATGTAGTAAATAAAAATAACGTTATACTTCCGCATCTGAAGTAGCATAAACACGCTCAGTGCTAAAAGAGTTCATTTTAATTGTTGTGCTAATATATTTTTTATTTTAGATAAGTTTTCCTCGAATACTCGCACGCAATGTGGCCATTCAAAGTATTGATGATGATGATTTCAATCTGTCCCAAGTCGATATACTGATCGGAAGAACATTACCTGAATGCGTAAACAGTAAAGACATTTTTATGAACAAGTTGGATGATGTTATCGTTAATTTAATAGAATTCATTTACGATCAAAATGTTTTACAAACTATATTTGGCACCTATATAACATCACCAAATGAATCCACAATATCAAAGAAAATATTTTTGGATAGCATTAAGGTTTTGGAGCAAAAATTTAATTTTAGTGTAACTGATTATTTTTTAAAGAAAGATTCTAGTAAGATACAGTTGATACTTCTCAAGTTGCTAACTAATATTTATGCCGAAATAAATACGGAACAGAAAATGATATGTTTGCAACAATATGCGATATTTGTTGATATGATACATCATGAAGCCATTATGGAGTCAACAGTAAATGAATTTTTTGTATGGAACGTATCATTTACACTTTTAAATCTGCTGAAATGCAACGATTTAGAATTAAGAGTAAGAGAAATGGCTTGTAAATATTTGCTTCATTTTATAAAACAATTAAATTTCAAATGTGTAAGCTTCTTTGAGAATTATTTACCCATTTTTGTGAGTACTTTGGTGCCAATAGCTAGTAACAATGAATCTCCGTTGAAAACTGATAGCGTCGCTGTTATAAATACTCTAATCGATGAGAATAAGCATGTTTTACGTGGTTCTATTACTAAATTGGATCCCTTTCCAGCAGATTTTCCACAGTTTGAAGTAGTCAATGCAATTTATATTGCTTTAAAGTATGGTAAATATAAATACTATCAAAATGTTATATTTTTAGGCGATTTAACTGCAAAATTTGCATTGTTCACTTTCCGCGTGACTTACATATATCCACAAACTCAACGAAGTCCGATGAAACGTATATTTCTTGATTTTATAGTTTGTATTAAGTCGGGAGTGTTCCGAGGATTTCTATGTAGTACTCGAAGTAAGACTTCATAAACTATATTAGACTTCATGGGTTTCATAGAACCATAAAACTTTATAAGTAGCGTAATTACAAATTAAGGTTTTCTTAACTTTTTCATGTTAAATAGCGTATATGAATCTTAAATGTGCCTTGAAATCTACATAAATAAATACATAAACTAAAAATGGAGAATGGAGTTTAGCAGTTAAACCGTTCGTTTTATGAACAATTTCCTTATATAAAATTATAAAGGAGAATTATTTTATTAATAGATAATGCTGAAGCACCATCTCTTGAAACAGAAATAGAATATTTCATAAAAGCTGGTGAATGTATTGGAAGCGCCGATTGTCGTTTACAGGGATTAAAGCGCCTCTACAACGCGCTGAACAATGGGAAAAATGAACTGCTAGAGCTATATGCAAACCTTGAAAAGCTTAAAGGATTTGTAAACCAAAATTCTTTATTACATAGATTAGTTTACATGCTAGTCCTTTTAACAAGATCGAAAGACAATATGGTAAGTGTTTTTTTGAATTTATATTATTTACAAATTTTTACTTAAATGTCAAGCTCGATTAATATATAACGAGCATTTTGGAAGAGAAAAGTGAAATGAGTGATAAAGTAGAAGATATTGTTTTCTGTGTAAAAATTAAAATTAGAAAGGCTAATAGGCAGAGGGGAATTGGGCAAATAAGATTAGGTTGAGAAACTATAAAATCAAAATGGAATGTGAGGAAAGTGTTGAGATAGATAAGGCAGGGCGAATGTAAATGCAAGGCTTAGAAAGAGGCGATAAGCTTACAGAGAACAGAATGGAATAGATCAAAGTAGAGAAGATACTGACGGGAAAGACGTTAAAATGTTCAGAAGTGAAGAAAATTTGAGGAAATTCCTGAGGCAGCGGATACAGAGTGGAGTGTATAAAGGTAATGGAGCTGAATTTCGAGGAATGGTAATAGAAATGTGGGAGAGATGAGGATGTGTAATGTGATTAGGTTGAATCAGGAAATTCGGTTGAATAAATAAAATTTGTTACGAAGTAGTATGTGATTTTATGTACATATCAGTACCTAGTCGTATAACGTTGGGATACTAATAAGAACTTATATTACCGTATAATATATACTGTATATATAGTTATGTTTTTAGGTGAGTTTGGAGGCTTCAAAATGTTTAGGTGAACTTGGCTCAAATGATCTTAGAACTATAGTATTGAAAACTGAAGCCAAACTAGATCACTTGAATCAAAAGCCTCTGACACTAGTTGTAGCATGCGCAATGAGTTTACTAATCCAATATTTAATAGATGATGATTATCGTTTAATAAATGTTTCAAGTGATGCGCTGTATGCTATTATGTGTGACAAGGAAGGTCAAGCAGTTCTCAGTAAGTCATTGTGATTAAATTTACAAATTATAATTATAATTCTTAAAGAAAGTTTTCAAGTAATCATACAGAATCAAATTATTATATTACAATTCATACATCGATAGTAGTTTGTGCCGTGGTTGATTATAATATGTGCATTGCAGTGATGGTGATTAATTCCTGGATTTTAAGGAATTTTCAATGGTTTCTATTTACCTACTATCTTGAGGCCACATGCGTAGAGGAAAACAAAATTTTCTATTTTTATAAGCGAGTGGAGATAACTACATCTTGCAGTGTCTCTCATTTCAAGCTTCCATCTCTTGTTTTAGTCCATATTTTTCATATCTCAAACCCGCATTACGTCTCTCATTCTTTTGCTCTAAGAATATCGTTTTTATCTCATTTCCCATATTGTGGCGTTTTCCAGTACCATATCTTTTAAAGACCAGCATTTTTCCTAAATATCCATACCAGTTAAGACTTCTACCGTCAATTGTATCCATGATATTGTCCAATTGCTTCTCCAATTATCTTATTTCTAATCCCATATATTCTTTTCACACCACAACTGCTTCTTCAAAGATCCTTCTCCATAGCTTTTAGTTTTTGTTCATTTTTCTTTGAAATCTCCCATGCGTCATATTTCGCTTAAAATTTTCTCATCACTTTTCTCTCCCTTGCTCATTCCATTCTATTCATTTACATTCTTTCAGCCAATGCTCCCATCGTTCCTTCTCCTCATTACAAATCTACACATTCTCTTACTTTCATCCATCCAGTACCGATTCCCACTCTCTTCGCTTCCACATCTAAACTTCGCTAGCATTCTCTTATCCTCCATCCTGCATCGAGAACTTAAGTACTCAGGCATACCTCCTTCCGTTCTTAGCCATTTATACTTTTCATTGTACCTGCTTTTCCGAATTCTTTCACCTCTCGTTCTTGCTGTTCCACATCTTCCATTTTCTCTTCTACTTGCTTTATTATGACCCTTCCATTTTTTATCATGTCATACCATCTTGTAAAGACCATCCTAAACTATCATACGCTTTTACCAATCGCTCACTCTCATCCGTGCACACTTCCAGTAGTTATACCTATCGAATTACTGCAATACAATCTAAGATAATTTAGATCTCTCAACTCCTATTATTCTCTTCAAACATTCTATTTGCACTCTTTCTGCCTCCTCTCTTTCATATACTGCCCACACTTCAGCCTCATACAACATTATACTTCTAACACATACATTCAGAATATTTCTCTTAATATACTACTATTTTTATTGTAATTGTAATATTATTACATTCATTATTGCTCTTAATTTATTTGTACATTTGTAATTTTTGAATGTATTATACTTATTATTATTGTAGAAAATGAAAGTGATTATGGTTATGGAGTGATTAATAGTACATACTTGTCACCATTTTTGCAGCGAATAAAAAAATCTCCAGCTAATAATTTGACATTAGATAATCCCTCCTTTAGGTCATTCCTTCTGAATCAAAACATTTGGTGTCCAAATGAACCGCAACCGCATGGTGAGTGGTTATTTCATTTAATTTCGGCCGTGATGGAATGTTTTGTGGAGACAACATTTTTCAGAAAATTAATTCCTATTTGCAAACTTAAGGTAATACAAATATAGTAATATTTTTTCACTAGCATTGTCCGAGTAGGTGTGTAGTGAGTGATAGGGTTTCTAACACAAAGTACAGCTCACGGATCGATAGAATGTCTCTGCGTAACGCATAGTTATAGACCAATATAAGGCAGAAAAGGTATTCGATTCACTGGCCACCTCTCGATCTGTGAGCTGCAGAAATATTGTGACGTACGATCCGAATGACCCCCTCAAATTTTACGTTTAGGGGCTTAACCCAGGTAACCCAAAACTAATAAAATGCTAAATTCGACAACCACACACTAAAAATCTTTTGACATTTATTATTCGATCGCATGATTAAAGGCTTTCGAATGTGTCATTAATTCTGTTAATTATTGACTACTACCGTAGCCTGTTTGCTCATTAAATGAATCACTATATCAGTTTTACTCTGTATCTCATTCAAAATCCCATCATATTTATCGGTATTATCTTGACTGAGTACACCAAAAAGTTTTAGCTAAAGTTTCTAAAAATATATATATAACCTCTTTTTTTGTCGTGATATACATATCAATTCCCTATACAAACCTCTGTCACGATCAATCTTTTGAATTGTTCCGTTTATAAGTAATAATTGTTGGCTGCAAGCTGTTACAGATTGCGCTGGCTGAAATTTATCGTCTATATTGTTAAAACCGAGAAACGTTACAAAATTCCAGTAATCACTGATAAACTTTCTTGGGTCCAAATCTTGAAAAACCACTCCTGATGCTCTATAATGGAAACAATATTATACCGCATATCACCTGCTCTAGATTTAACACTCATGGTGATTCTGGTGAAAAATTCTAAAGAACATAAGAAAATTAAAGTTGTTAAATATGCCCATTGCTAATGCTGGAGTTCATGGTATAGAATTTTATTATATCTATTCTACTAGGTCACTGCTATGTGTGGTTCATAATAATGAGCCATACGAGATACGTGTACTTTATCTAATTTCAGATTTCTCATATTACCGCTTTTTACCAAATAATTAAGGGCTGACAACTTTTCCACTACTACATATGGCTCAAAATATTTAAGCTGTAACTTATCCGACTTTCCGACTTGTCTTAACGGAGTTCGTAGTTTAATTTTATCCCCTACTTTATATTCAATTTCGCGATGGCCTATATCATACCGTTCTTACTTTAGTAGAATATTTTCATCATACTATTAGTAATATTTTCTCGAGCTATTTCACGGATTTGATTTATAAACTCTTGAGTATTTTGAATATATTGGTTTGTTCGTAATTCCACATCGGTTGGCAACAAAGGTTTTCTACCGTAAACAAACTGAAATGGTGACACCAGACTACTTTCTTGAATCGCTGTATTACTAAATACGCAATGGAGAACAAGCTTCTACCAATCTTTTTGGGAGGTACTAGTAAACTTAGCTATCATATTAACAAGTGTACGGTTTAACCCAGCTATACTCACCCTTTTTTGTCCTTCGGCCCACATACATTTTTTTGCTATCATACACGGGCCGCAACATTTTTGGTACGCAAAAAAAGAAAAGGAAATTAGTATTTAACCTCATTTCCTTTTATTTTTTGGATGATGACCTTTTTTAGGTCATCCATTGCCATATTTTTAAAATGCACTTTTCTAATACCTAATAGTGTTTTGGGCCGCACATAGAAGCTTGCTGGGCCGCAGGTCGAGGATTGCTGGTTGATTTATGTGGATTGTCGTCCACATAAACCATTTGTAGAGGGTTTATATGCAGTCATAAATTTATATGCTGTCGTCGAAGTATCATCCCATTCGGCCTTAAAAAAAATTTATGCAACTCATGTAACGATCGAGCTATTATAGAAAAATTTGGAAAACATCTAAAAAAAATTGGCTATCCCTAACAAGCTTTGAACGTTCTTTGAATTGCGAGGAATAGGAAATGATGTTATAGCGTCTATCTTTTTCGGGTTTGGTAATATACCTTTTGAATCCATTTTGAAGCCTAATAGATCTATTTCTTTCATAGCAAAAGCACATTTTTTAGCACTCATAGTTAACTCCGCATCTCTAATTACTTCAAATACTTTTCTGAAACTAGCAATATGGGAATGATTTTTTTAAAATATACGATTGATAGGCCGGCTCCAGAGCTACGAAATTAGACTGGATTTACGGTACGCCTTTAAAGACAACTGGAATGTATCTAACGCAATTAATTAGTAATAATTATCGAACTAAATTCAAACAATCAACGGTACAATAAACCGTTAATAGTGCAAACAAAAAAAATTTGTCTTACCGTAACGGACGTTGACTTCATTCACTTTCTGACAGGACTAAGGAAGCGGGAGTAGGCTTAAGGAATGGGTTCTCAGCACACCCGTTCTCGAACTACAACGAATTCTCGAACTACAACGTTAATCTTACACGATAGCGTTCAATTTGAAACTATAACGAAGGGTTACCGCTATGGCATACGAATTTTTATGCTATCCGAATAGGCAAACGGTTTTTTCAAGGCTCATCTCTTTCGCGTTAGCTAACAAAAAATGCTTACTCATATAAACATACCCCAAAACTACACATACACCAAAACTTTAAGTTGTCATATATCTATGAACTAAACTAAAACGATATTTACAAGGACTGAACGATAAGTTGAGATAAACGATTTAATGCAGCACGAACAACGATAATATCGTCGTTACCATGTTAAAGTATCGAATATGAAAAAGGTGGACATTTCAAGAGACGAAAAAGAAGGTTTTTGGTTCACAGAGCCAATTTAAAAACTTTAAGTTGTCATATTCTATTTGATATTGTTTACTTATACTTCCCAGTCTCGAAATACCACCACCGCGCAGTAGCTTCCTCCTTGGACAACAGATATCTAAACACCATTGTATATGGTTTGATAACCAATTATACTGTGAGTTAATATCAAGATAAATCCAAGTAAAATCATAGTTGGACACGAAATAATTTTGAAAATCAACCATTGTAGATTGAGTGAAAATTCTTCATCTTGTGATGTATTTTCTGGTATGTGCATGTGGCAGATAAGATGCTGACCCATGTGATCAGACAAACATAGTTCTAGTATCTTTGCCGGCGTTTGGTCATTTGTATTGGTTACAATGTAGTTCAATTGCTTGCTGGAGTTACAGTTTCTCCGCTTATCTATCCTCGTGGCTTCGTGCACATGTGAGTGAAGATTGTATGTGCAAAATGTATCATTTAAAGTATTTTTTTGATAACAATTTTCCAGTCCCACATTTAAGTCTCCTACCAAACAAATGTATTTGTATTGTGTAGACACAGTGTTTAATGTGTCAACTAATTTTTCGGTGAAAGTATTAAAATTTCCCTTTGGAGATCTGTATATGTAGACTATACAGATTACGTTTAGAAGGGATGTAGCACTCATTTCACCTTCTATTTCACTTGAATTTATTTTTATTTCAATTGCTTGAGAACGGTAGTCGTTTTTTATATAGATTGCCGTTCCTCCATGTATATGCTCGGTTCTACAAAAATATGTTACTAACTTGTAATTGTTAATAATTGTTTCCGTAATCTGAGGTGTTATTTGCCAATGTTCTGTTTAGCATAATACAATTGGTGAGAGTTTTTCTCGTTGAAATACTGTTTCAAGTAATAGTTTTTTACTGTGTAGTTCTTGAATATTAATGTGAAAAATTGTTAAGTCAATTTTATTAGTTTCAGTTTTTGTATGTTCTACTTTATATTGTTCGTGTGGATTTCTTTCTGAAAATTTTCCGTTTTACTCTAGTAAATGACAAAACGCCTTAAAGCAGCCCCCCCCCTGTGGCCAATCTTTGTGATGCAATGATTTACCTTAAACGATGCCGTAACTTCGGTTTTCTTTATTTGTTCACACTTAAAGTTTATTTCTGCTGCCACTGTTTTAAGATATTCCTCCAACGAAACAATTGTCGTATCTGGATGCAATCTACAAACATGTAAATATACCTTTTTTTCAGCTGCCTTAATCCCAACTAGCTTTTTGTTAGCACCGAAAATAGTAGTTCTCTTCTTATAGTCCGCTTGTGGTGTTTTCCGCTTGTGGTGTTTTGTTTTTAAATGCGCTCTGTATAAAATTGTTTTGTATTACAGATTTCTTTAGTTCGATATTATTGACCTCATTTGTCGTTTGTTGTTTTCAACTGCATTATATTTATTAATTGTTTTTTCCGCAGTGTTTTGATTTATAATTGTAGCATAAGTTTTATGAGACTTTTCTATATTACCAACATTGTTAGTTGTTGCCGACGTAATGTGCTCCACAACAGGTGGAACTAGCGTGCTTGTTTTATTTATTTCAATTTGATTATTAACTGTCTGCTCTTAATGATAATTTATTTTTCTATGACACACAGTTGTTTTTTTAGCCACGTAATTTCCCTTTTTTGTTTATGAATCGTTGCCTTTTGACGTAACCTCACTTATATTATCACATTGATTTTTTTCCAAAACTTCGTTATTTACATTGTTTCCACAATAATTACTTAAAAATTTTGCAGCATCACTATTTGTTACTTGATCTGGCACTTTTTTATACTATATGATATCTATTAACTCTGCTTTTTTACCTTTCCAAGTTGAGTGGTTAGAAAAACGTGATTAACTTAATTTGGCATAATTTGTTGTTATAATTACAAGTCGTCATTAGTGTAATTGAAATTGTTTTTAGCATCATTAGCCTTAATGGAGCAATAGCTGATTCAGACTCTGTACCATATTTGCCAATTATGTTAAAATCATCCCAGGTTAGACTCTGTATCTTAGATATCCCCATTTGTTACATGATTTGCAAGTGACAGGACGCTCTGTTTTTGATATATTTGAATTTCAGATAAGCACTTTTTGTTTTTGTGTTATTTCTAATCACTTTGGGGATGACTACGAGAATGTATTAAATATCAATAATAAAAAATCTTTTACATCAAATATTTTTTTAAATATATTTTAGACATCATTCTCTGAGGAATTATTACCTGTAATGGTCAATTTCTTGTTGAACATAGATATGACAGGTTGTGCTCAACATTTATTAAAATCAATAAACACTTTTTTTGAACAACATTTTAAAATACATTGGAATAACATGGATGATAAAGAAAATGTGACTATGCAAAAGGCATCAGTACAATGTATGCTTAACATAGTACATTATATTCGTAGTCATAGACGCATTTTTAAACAAAGGTAATTGCTATTTTATTAATTTGTTTTATAACATTACATATGTATTATTGTACATGCATATTAATATTGTTTACGTATAATGTAAGGCTAGCGAGCTTGGTTTCACTATCCGAACTAAATAAAGTTTGCGTTTCTTCATTTTTGCCATTCGTATTTTTTTGTTTCATTCAAACGAGCGAATCTTCATAATCATAATGGCATGAGTAACTTTTTTGTTCAATTTGGTTTTTGTTGTAAATTGATTGTTTTGTTCACTTGAACGAGATAGTCTTCATAAAATAAAACAGTTTATTATAATAAAAACACAAAGTGTTTTACAATGATACATTTCTTGTTCAGATTTATATTCACAAAAAAACTTGAACTCTTAATTCTACAAGAATAAACCACCTGCAATACCATATACTATTTTGGAAATTTGGACTCTATTTTCTTTTAAACTTATCCAATATAACTAATTTTCTTGCCCCCGTCTAGAACTTTTGACCCGGCGATTGCTTGAATTTCGGCAGGCAGGTCCTCACAATACAGCCACATTTGGTTAATATTTCTAGTATACGTTGCGGGCACGCGTTTTCGCACTTACATTTAGTGGTCGTTTTGATTGGGCGAGTTCTGTATTTCGAAATCTTTTCAGCTCATCGCATTTTGATTTATTGTACGTAAGATAACGACATTTAAATTTTCTTTCCTGCGTTTCTTATCGAAATATTCGAAATGCCTTTAAAAATGTTAAATACTGTTTTATCCTTTTGTATTGGATTCTGGCGGGCAACTTGTATCGGTGCCAAATTTATCCTGTTTCGACATTTGACTCAAGTTAGTCCAACCTAAAGCTAATCCAAATAAATTTTTTTTATTTAAATAATAATCAATATAAAATGCATTGTTTAATCAGATTTTATCGTGTACGTACATGAAGAAGTACCTTATAAAATCAATATTTAAAGTATTCAAAGACCCAAAAATAGCTGTAGGGACTATTGTGTAGTAGCTTATATCACTATGATTTTCTTCTTGCAGTAACGAAGATTTTAATTTGAATTACCTACACATTGCTCAAGCTGCATTGTATTGTTCATCGCATTTCGCTGCCATGATGTATACTGACCTCTGGTGTCAAAAAAGAATAAAAGAACTAAGAACTTCTAACCGTAATATTGCAGTTAATGCAAATATTGTTAATGCAATCTGTGAACACGATGACAAATCATTATCAAATGCATTGCGTTCAATTTTACAACAGGTATATGTCGTATTTTTCACTATAGCATTTTTCTTTTTATAATATTTTTTTTTATAATACAAATCTTCATTACAATGTTTATATTATAGTGAGACAAGTAGAATACTTATTTTAGTGTGCGTTTAAATCGTCAGTTTCTCTTTATTAAACCATAACAATTACTTTGAAATTGGGCAACATTACTTTTAGGAGATATATACACCACACGTTTTGTATTATGTTACTTTCCAATCTATTGGAACAATGGTCGAATCTATGATTTTCAAGTAATGAAAAGACACTCAAGATGTTTACCTAATAAATTACTCGTTTCAATGTTCTGCCAACAGAATTTGAAAGAAAACCTTTGAAGAGATAATACTTGGTGGAACCTTCGACCAAACACGTTACAAAGTGGAGACATGAAGGGTTGGACTGTGTCAAGCCACTGTTTTGCTGCTTCAACAAATTCAAATATAGACACCATATTCAGTCGTCTGCAACAAGTAACGCAAGAGAATGGGCGATGCTGATTTACTGCAAGACTTATTCAAGATCGCGGACAAGCATCATTTTCGAGGTGCATTCTCTGTGTAATTAAGTTTTCTAGCTAGATTCCGTTGATGTTTCTATTCGTCTTAGTGACACTTATGCCACGATTAAAGTCCAAGAGAATAAAAGATGTCGGGGTTGCTCTTTTTTCTTGACCTGGGACTCTGAAGGTTACCTATAAAGGTAAAACTGCAACAGATATAGTCTGAAAGAGGCATAAACATCTACATAATAGTATGTAACACTTAGTGATTGGCATAAATAAATTGTGTATTTAAATTGCACACCTTGTTTAGTACATGCCGTTTCTATTTGGAATTTACTGTTACCATTACTATAAATTCATGTAGAAGATTTCTTATTCTATGATACTATTGGTTAGCTCGTTCCTCAAACTAAATGTTTCAATAGTAGGTATCCACCATGGTTCTCACGCAAAATAATTAATGATTTATACAGAAAACTAAAATTACACAAACTATATAAATATACTAAACTTAACTCTTACTACAATGAATTTAAAAACTTCAGATCTAATTTAAAAGACTGTATCGATAAAGAATACAATAAATACTTACTCGAAATCCAAAAGATAGTACTTCAAAACCCGCAAAATTTTTAGTCTTACAACTCTAAAAGATCAAGTAAAATCCCAGGTAAGATGTTTTACAACGATATCGAACTCTTTACCCCGCGAGATATCGTAAACAGTTTTGCTGGCTATTTTGAACAATCTTATCAAGCTCCTCTACTAACCAATGATCATAAGACTACTAACATTACAAGCAGTAATCTCATAGTTGTCAACTCATTCGTGGAATCCGAAGTGGAAAATATCCTCAACAATCTTAAAAATATTAATTCTAAAGACCCTGATCTTTTATCAAGCTTCTTTCTTAAAGATTGTGCTCCAGTTTTCTGTAACTGCTGACTAAACTATTCAATCAAGCTATAAAGGAATGCACGTGCCCAGGACTATTAAGAGGAATGCGACCGTCTTGAACGAAAATATCGTTTTATTGTAAATCGCGCGAAGTTCTACCGCTTTTCCTACT
>WYDF02130061.1:0-23126 GCA_009867245.2 Adranes taylori
TTGGGCAGAGGGTGGGCTTCCTGGATTTCCCAGCTCTTGTTTCTGAAATAGCTTGGAGGGATTGTGACGGAAGGTAATGTTGTCACCAATGAATTTTATTTTCCGGCAGAGTTTCCTTTCGAGTTGCAATTGCACACGAAGTTAACGAATTAGGATGGATTCTCTGTTCTAACACACAGTTAACCCTGGTAATATCATTTGATTTAGGCAAGAATTTAGTATTCCACCGAATTGTACTATTATCATAAATATTATATTTCAATATCAGTATTTTTTTCTAGTTTATATTTAATTTATTATCTTACTTAAGATTGCTTCGTAACTAAATTCTTACAGAATGCATTCGACGAGAGCAGTTACAATGTATATTTGAGTTTTAGCACAAGCAACGTTTCTCGTTTCGTGGACGTCGAGGCGATGATTACAACCAAAATATCTAATTAAATACTAAATTTCCATTATTTTTCCTTTTTGGTGAAGCTTGTCTCGCAATCTTTTGATCACTTCTACTTTGAGAAGTCTTTTAAGATGTATAAGTATGTCGTTTATGAATAGATTGAATAGCAACAGAGAACAGTGGCTAACTTGGGGAACTCCAGACCTAACAATAACGGGACTGGACACATAATTCTCAATTCACACCGATTGAGTCCTGCCAGTCAGGAAGCTGCCACACCAATTCGTTAGTTTTTGAGTGAATCCAAGGTTTTCCAACTTACGCAATAATAGTACATGATTAATCTGGTCAAAAGCCTTGGAAAAATCCATATAGATTGAGTCAACATACATCCCTTTCTCCAACGCTGTAATTAGAAATTGCTTATATACTAGAAGATTGGTAGTAGCGGACCGCCCATTAATAAAACCATGTTGCTCAGAAATCATCATTTTCTTGCAATTCCAAGCTAGGTGTTCAGCCATTATTTTATCCAGTATTTTAGGGATTATCGATTGTTTTGCTATAATTCTATAGTTTCTAGCATTGTCTTCGTGGCCATTTGATATATGGGTATTATATAGCTATATGATTAAGTGAGTGATTGGTTTGCATAATGTCGTTGCACATTTTTTTAATAGAGCTAATATTCCATCAGGACCAATACTGTGGTCAAATTTTAAATTAAATTTCTTCCAAAACTAGGATTTCACTAATCCAGGGTATATCAATACCATAAACATACTTCACTTGAGGTAATAAACATTTCCTATTGCTATATACTGTAGAGAAATATTTACTAAATAATTCAGCGATGTCACGTCTGTTGTTGGCGGTTTTTGTATCCAAGAACATCTAACTTTAAATCCCAGATGTATTTCTCTTGTTATTTACAAATCTCCAAAAATATTTAGGGTATGCATTTATAAAATTATTCATTTTCTCGATGCAGTTACTGTAACATGTTACCGCTAAATTCTTACTTTGGTAGCGAAGGTATGAAAATGTAATATAATCCCTATGGTCTCTTGTTTGTGCGTAAATTTTATGAGTTTTCTTTTTATAAAATGACGAGTGATATTAATTCCTTATTGAACCATACTGGGAAATTTGATGACTTAATTTTCCTTTGTGAAACTTCTAGTTCAATTGCGCCAAAACTTCTATTATAAAAAAAGTCTGTTGCCCATTCGATATCGTTACTAGTATACATTGAGTCCAGGTTTATATATAAGAAACTATTTACATTTATGAAGTCCAGATATACGGTGTCTAACTAATTCTTAAGTTGCTCGTTTGAGCGGATACAGAATCAATGTTAAACATTAGCTAATAGCTAAATCAAGGGTACTCAACCTGCGGCCCGCATCCCGCATGCGACCCTGCCAACCTTCTATGTAGAGTTTTGATATAGGGAGTACTAATTCATCAACCTTTTTACAAATAATTGATTTAATATTACTAAACATTAAGTCCAACGCAATACATCAAACACACTGCGGACAAACAACAACATGCGTCCAAGAATACAAGGTGCGTCCAAGAAACTTGTTAAATACAAAAATTAAATACAATATAAAAATTAAATATAATATAAAAATAAAATACAACATACCTGAAACATCAACACCGCTAATTAAACTTTTATTCCACGACGGTGGTTTGAAACCCATGCTCGAATCATCAATCATTTGTTCAACAAAATCAATTGGTTGATTATAAGGTGATTCTAAGTGAAAAGGAATGTTCGATCGGAAAATAGCACCATTTGTATGATCTCTCGAGTTAGATCGTTTTGGCGATAGAAATGAAAAACGGTTTTGGTACAATTCATCTATGTAACTAGGTTGTTTTGCTTCTCCTTCAAGCAGCCAACGTTTCGTTCTGTGCGTATGGTTTGATTTAATAGGATCAAATTGTTTAATATTAGGACGTTTGATGTTCTTTAATGGAAGAAGTGTCTGTAAAAAAACATTTATTATTAAGACAGCCATTTGTCCAAGAGAAAATACAAAATAGCTCATGTTATCGACTCGGTACATAAGCTAATGATAGGGTCATCCTAAGGTTAACATCTAACGTCCATTATCGCAATACTTAAGGCGTTAAAACATATGGATTATATTACGCGGTAAACTAAGTGGTTACACTTACATTTCAATCTATTACGCGTTTTTAACACAATAATTTAAAAATGGAGGTTTAGGTGTTGATTTGTTACATATTTATTAAGATGAAGTCTGTATTATCCCATAAGACCGTCTTATTTCTTTTTTAAATCTTCTGCAGTTGCTTGAAATGGCAGTGTTTGCAGAATCCGATGCCGAGCGTCACTGTGAGCACCACGATTTTTGTGGCCTTTCTCTAGAAGATTCCATAATGAAGCTTCTGTTTGAAACACTTCTAAACGCGATCGTTTATAAAATTATAAAACACGATCGAAACTCGAGCACACAGCAACCAACCCCCTGTTCACTTCACATAGACTAATCTATTGCACTGAAGTTAAAAAAACACTAATCTCAACTAAAATTTCTGTTATATGTGTGGCAGTAGTTATAAAATTCATCAATAGCATAGGACGTACAGTTTAAAACAAATTTTTTTAATTTATGTTTATATAGCAAGAACGTGAAAATTTCCTTAATATAATTAGGAACATTGACATTGAACAGTTTGCAACCGCTTAAATAAATACAACTTTCATATAATTATAAATTATGACAACGATAAGACAAGAAGCTATTATTCCTTGCACTATAATCATGAGGAAGTCCAAATTTAGTATTGATGAAAAGTTCTGGAGTATAAAGTCCAATAAAGTGTCACATTTTATGTGCTTTAAAAACGAATAGCTTTCTTCTGCAAAGTAAATACCCTGGTAGTTTGATAGTGTGCTGCACTACTTCAAAACATAAGACCAAAACCTTTAATATTTATTAACGGGTTCAGCTCCTTTATCAGGTTAAAATACATAAATATCCATAGTCAATAATACATCGAGTAAACTATTAAAGAAACAATTATATATAAAATCAATCAGATAAGGTTATATTGACCCTTCATAGATTTAAATATCCAAAGTAAAAATATAGTCATTTTGATATTATCAGTCAATTGTCACCTATCCTCATGGGAAAAACCCACAGAGTTCTTAAGCCATATTTTCAGGTTATTTATAGAAATACTGGCCAAGTCTACATGTTCCGAGATAGATTTGCCAATATTAATCATCCTCGATAACGGTTCGTGATACATATAATTGCTTGGAGAGTATTTATTATAGAATACATCATTTCACCGCGTATTTAATGTGGGACATCTAAATCTTATATCTCCAAGCAACTCTCCACAGTTCATTGAGCCGCTTATAATTTTATGTAACCAACAGACATCTATGGTCTTACGTCTATTTTCCAAGTTCTGTAAATTTAACTTGGTTCGTACTGATTCCAAAGACGTTTCATGTGACATACCTAATTTAAAACTTATATATATTTTTTTTAATTTATTTTGTATATTTTTTAACGTCTTTATATATTTTTTATAATGTGGCGACCAGACGCAGCTGCTGAATTCAATAATATGACGAACTAATGCTATATAAAGATGTCTGTAGGTATCTGCGTTAAAATTATAACTAAACCTTGTAATAAAATCTAGACATCTGGAGTAAACATTACCGAAGTACAATAACTTGAGAATATTTGACGTACAATAAAAAAAGAGCCTGCTGTCAATGAGTCGCATTGCTTACTCAATTTTACGCAGACGGCATCGACTTGCGAGTAACATTTAAAATTTTGATCAACATATAAGCACAAGAGCCTGGTAGAAACTAATTTTACTCTATCCATAGCTACAATCCCGTGTTAAGTCACTGTGTCCACGATCAGTTTTAAAAAACAACATAATTTCGTGCAAATAAAATGAAGTGTCGGGCCAAGGATGGAACCTTGCGGTATCCCATTCTCTACTATGTAAATGTTTCTATAACATTTAAAAAATAGAGTTCTTACCATCTGCCTAATTTTGTTGTAAAGGTTATTGGAAGCGCATGAAGTACTTTCATTATGCCTTTCAACATCCGATGCAGCATAAACAATTGAATGGAAAATAGGATACTCTGCTTCTATTCTATTTGAAGTTTTTTCTTCTTCAGAATGCAAGTATCTACTAATAGGTTCCACATAGTAATGATCTACATTAGTAAAAATAGTTCCATCAAAAAGACCATCTTTGGTGATAATTCCATGAACTTCGGCTGTGTCATCATCTTAAAAACAGAAATGCATTAAATAAATAATTAATTCGAAGAAAGTTATTAATATATTATATCTATATAACTAAAAACAAAACTTAATTATTGTTACTACTATTGGAGCTCTATTTCACGTATTAGCAATTGCATCTGTGTTAAGAGTCTAGAGGCGTTTGATAATATTTCCCTAGAAATATAGGTCCATGTACACGTATTTTAAACCTTTCCTTTAATAGTCCTTCCATTTTTCCACCAACAATTTCTTTAACTTGAAGCATCTCTCAGTTTTCCATTATTTCTACTTAGTATTCTATTATCCTTCTAAAACTCCTCATTCAAAAGTTCGCGGCATCACATGCGCCTCTTGAACAATACAACATAATTTCCAGAATTACAATCACCAGCATACCCATTTTTTTTTAATTCTTCACGCCTTCTTCTCTTTCTCTATAACATCTAACATAACACTTTCATGGCTCCCATTCCACCTAAACCTTCCCCTAACCTATTTCTCCAATGAACTATTGATCCTCATTCGACTCGACACCCCCGTATAATTTTGTCTAATGTTCCCACCATATTTCATATATTTTACACATTCTCTCCTCATCCATCGAATATCTATTCCCTCTCCTAACTAGCACATCTGAATCATGCAATCATTCTTTTTTCTTTCATACTAATGTTCCCTCCCAGATACAATGGCATTCTTCTTTCAAATTGTATTTCTCGGTATCTTCAATGCATTTCCTGCTCATCATATTTGTCTTTCTTTCTACAATTTCTACATCAATTCTTGAATCCCTTCATACTATCTCTTTATACAGCATTCTATTCTTTCTAATGCTTTGTTACTATCAATTCATCCATTCTGAACTGTACTCCCCTTCTCATATCACCTTGTTATAAACATTTTATTACTCTATCTTCTTATCCAACCCTGATACTTTAATTTTGTTTAGGTTTTAACGAATTACAGTGCGTTAAAATATTTGTTTTTTACAAACAAAATTAGTTTTACTTTGCCCAGTATCACTTTTAACTTATTGCAGTAAATTAATTATTTTCTGAATGGGTCTACTTTTAACCGGTTAACAATGTATGCTCCTCTGGTGAAGCTTGCTATATCGTCCACAAATAAAAATTGTATTCTTCTTATTGCTTTGTTTTTTTATTAATTGGGATCCCTTACGTTTTTTTTAGTTTATTTTTAGTGAAACTGCGATGTACTGAAAAATTTAAAACCACGACATAACTCTTATAAAAAAAACTAACTCTAAAATGACGCACGAGCAGTTGCGTAGGGCCGACTCTAGCGGCGCCACCGAGACCTTATCCAGACTCGTGCTAAAATAATTTATGACGTCACGGCGGTCATGTTGGGTCTGACATAAATAGTTTTGGCCCGCCCCCGCCGCGCCTCATTTAAATTTCGCGCTAGTTAGCCATATTGCTTTGTTCAAATGACAGCTATTCCAAATTTCACGCGACATCTCGCGACGAAAAATTCAAATTTCACGCTAAAAAATCAGTGATAAATATAATAATCCCATCCCCAATTTTAACAACCGGAATTGCCTTGTCGTTCGCTACCTTGGAGTTTTCTTTGACAGCTGTCAAACGCCCAAACTATTTATGTTAGACCCCAACATGGCCGCCGTGACGTCATAAATTATTTTAGCACGAGTTAGGATAAGGTCTCAGTGGCACCGGTAGAATCGGCCCTAAGCAACTACTAGCTTGTGTAGCACCGAAGACTACTGAACCAATCAATCAGTCTTTTACAAAATCTCAAAAATGCTACAATTCTTTTTATAACTTAATAATAACCACTAACGATAAATTGATAATTCTCTTAAATGAATACGTTTTCTTAAAAGCATTGATTATCTGGATTTAATTACTTTATACTTTAGTTCTACAAGGCTATGATTACACTTCTTTATGTTAGCCACGAAATTATTAAGAGACTATTGTGGGCCTGTGAGGCCAGTATTTGCAAGTGGATTAACCACCTCCTTTCCTTTGGTACCAATGTGTCTTGCAAAATAAGCAAATATTGGCGGACATGCTGTGTGGAGGTGCTGAATAGTCAGACTATATGGGGAACACACAATAACTTTGTAGATAAAATTATTTGTAGTAATTATTTAAACTATTTTGGTTTAATTAACTAAACAATTAACTATTTAGTTTAATTAACTATTTTGGCTTTCTATATTCTTTGTTTTTTTAAATTCGAGGCCGAATTTTCCCGGAGCTGTGGCGAGTCTAACGAGGAATTTGTCCTCGTTCTAATTTAGTTCAATGGTAAATAGTTTTGTACGCTTTATACTTGTAAGTCAGTTAAATAATTCAGGGTGGATTTTGTGAAATGTTGCTGTTACCTAAGCTTTCAGGGAATGGAGTATAATTTGAAAGGATGGAAACTGCAGAGATTTACGGGCAGTTTTAAAGTAAGTAAGTTTCACAAGAAAAATATAAAACTACTCATTTATCGTGAACTAGACTATTGTATCTAATTAAACCGAACAAATGCTTTAACCTAATCCGCAGCCACCGACTCATGTAGCATGATAGTAGGAGAAGACATACAGGTGCCGAAAAGAGCTAGCGAGGGTGACTAAGAAAGCAATAAGACACACAGCTCTCACTGAAAAAAACCAGTCGGTAATAAGAAATTTTAAGTTATAGAGTGAATTCTTGTCAAATTAAATTATATTTTATTCCAAGTTAAATCATGAATAAATTAAATTGTTAATTATGTAGCGGAAAAGAAAGTACAGTACAGTATTTGATAATAAATCCTTTTTAAGTTTAAATTCTTTAATAAAATAAATTATACCGCAAGTCTATTTAGTAAAAATAAATTGAAATGTATTAATGAGGTAACAGTGTGTAATTTTAAAATAAGTTTGTAATTGTAGAAACGAGAAAAATAATTTTATTAATATATAATTGGGATATTTATTTCATGACACTTGAAAGCCATGTTTATTAATCTATTTGCAAGTAGTTATTGAATATAAATATTATTTTATTTTATTATTTGGATGAGGCGTTATTTATTTTGGATGTACGAATAATTATTTTTTATTTGCATGTAATATGAACCAAAACATTATTAATACAGGCAGTTGAATTTATGCATCTGTTTTATTGAAACAGCCTTGACTGAGAAAGACAATTGGTAGATGTTAGGGGTGTGCGCAATATTTGTAGTTTAATTATAATTTTGAGTGACTCAGCCAGATAAAGTTCAATGCCATACTGACAACGTGAACAATTACTAAGTCTTGTGTTTTATTTTTGTAGGGGATTATAGCGTCATTATAACTGGTGATTATAACGTCATTTCGTAGTAGGTAAATTAAAGTGAGTATTAAAGTGAATATCATTTTGTAGCTATTGTATGAGAATATTCCCTAGTGTTGGAGAGAATCGCTGCGTACCCCATTAAAAGGATTCTTTCTCTCTTGCCAGTCAGTTGGAAGCAAAATCATCCCCCAAATAGAACGTGACAGCATTAATCTTGCTTGAAATACTTGTGTCCCAGGTCATATGTTTTGGGTACCCACATATGTTACAAATACTTTTATTTAGCTAATATGATCAACCAGTTCTTACCTTCTAAAGTACCAACATAAGCTGACCCTGGATCAAAATTTATACTTCCGCTTGTAGATTCAAACATCACATCGTCACTAAAGACTTGATAATCTGGTATCAACTTCAGCTTAAATGTCCTACAAAGTACAATTTTAAATAAGTCTACTAAGGATAAACCATATTCTTTTATATAACAGTAATAATTCGATTAGATAGAGTGAAAAATATGTGAAGAAATTATGTTTCTAATAAGCTACCAGTCAATTAGATCAAAAGTTAAGGAGCGTAACACTAGAATAGCAAAGATTAGCTTCCCCTTCGCATTTTATATCCTACCGGTCATTATGCATCATGTAACACATTAACGCATAATGCATGCTAGGTCAATAAAGTTGTAAAGTCCAATATATCATTTAGATACAAATGGACTCCAAGTGAGTCAACAGAAAGACATGGGCATCGCCATATGCGACAACTTCAAATGGGATCATCATGATTTCCAACATTGACGCCTACTGCATTTCTGAGAACATACGAAACGTACATTTGTCCCCAAATTTGAGTATGCTTCATCGGTATGGTCACCGTATTTCATAAAAGACATTGAACTCCTTAATCGAGTTCAACATCGAGCTACAAACTGCCATCCCTTCAGGATAGGCGTGAACAAGGAGATTTAATTGACATCTATAAATCACTCAGAACATACGATAATTGCGCCGAACTACACTCTACGTATGAACTAAATACGAATTTACATTTGCTTGGAAACAGCTCTAAATAAAATACAACGCAATAGAGGTCATTATCGCGACGATATTTGCCCTCGAAACGAATTGTGCAGGCATGGAACTCTTTGTCCAAATCCAAATCTCTGGAATCACATTTACATTTAAAAATAACCCATGACCGCACAATCCACTGATTGGTCGGATTGTACGAACAGGTATGTCACCACACATTTCATATATTGGGTGGCAGAAGTACAAGGGCTACCCAGATAATAACTTACGTTTTGGTGTGGCAAGACAAGGGGCGGGGCTAGCGGCACCACCTTAGTGTCAGAGCGTATCTTCATCTAGTAAGCATCAAACTGTGATAGCTTGCGGTTTGTACTGCTTCTGCTTTGTTCACCGTGAATTTTTAAAATGTGTGCTACGATACAAAATCCCGCGAGGTGCGTTCGGTGATTAGGTTCTTGTTGGTGGAAAACCACAAACCAATTAAAATTGATCGGAAACTCTGTACAGTGTACGGAAACAATGCAGTGAGAGAAGGTGAAGTACACAAAATGGCCGCACTAATGTGCACGACGAAGAGCGAAGTGGCCGACCGAATATTGTGACTGATGAACTGGTGGCCAAAATCAATGAAAGGATTCGTGAAATCCGCCGCTTCACAATTACGGAGTTATCGCTTGAGTATCCTCAAATTTCACGAAGTTTGTTGCATGAGATAGTGACGGGAAAGCTAGGCTACCATAAATTTTGTGCCAGGTGGGTACCGAAACTTTTGTCAGAGTACCACAAAAAACAGCACATGGCAACATCGCTGACATTTCTCGGTGCCTACGAGAAAGATGGTAACTCACATCTCGATCGTGTCGTAACTGGGGACGAAACTTGGGTAAAACATGTGACTTGTGAGACCAAAAAACAGTCTATGGAGTGGGGACACACAAGTTCTCCGAAAGAACCAAGGAAATGTTTGCAAACTTTGTCATCAAGAAAGATCATGACGACCGTTTTTTGGGACAGGAAGGGTGTGCTTCTGCTGAATTTCCTCGAACATGATTCAACAATAAACTCTGAGAGATATTGTGAAACACTGAAAAAGTTAAGAAGAGCGATTCAAAACAAGCGTCGTGTAAAACTGAGGTCCAAGGTTTTGTTTATTCATGACAACGCCCGCCCGCACACGACCAATCGCACTCGAGGACTCTTGGATCATTTTGGATGGGAGGTGTTTGATCATCCGCCGCACAGTCCAGACCTTGCGCCGATCGACAACCACTTGTTTCCAAACATGAAGATCCGGCTCGCAACGCAGCGCTTCGACGACGACGCCGAAATGCTGACAGGCGTAAATGAGTGGTTGAAGTCTCAGGCCGCAAAATTCTATGAGGATCGAATTACTAAGCTTCTGCACCGTTATGATAAATACCTTAATGTGAAATAGCCCGCTATTACAGAAGTATAACCCGATTAGTAATTGAACCTGATAACTGCTACTTCAGTGTACATCAATAACATACTTCACACGTCTTTGCATTTGATACCATATATATATATATATATATATATATATATATATATATATCAAGCTCCAACAAATAATAGATGCACAGTTATCGGTTGCATCAAAAGCGTGTAGCACGCTCAGAAGTTAATTGGAGTGTAACCTGATTATCACAGACAAGAAAAGTAAAGAAGCCTTCAGAAACATGGGGGGGGGGGGGGCTGTTTCTGCAAATGTGCGTTCCATGTCAGTTTGTGGTCCAAGACTAGACCAAAGTACTTGACCTCCCAACTTCTCGTGACCGGCGTATCATTCAGGAGCTAGGAACGCAGATTTAGTTTGCTCTTCCTTGTGAATAGCACAACAGCCATTTTGTTGGGATTAATGCTCAGCCCCTTTTCTTTATACCACTTTGTTGCGATGTTTAGGGCCTTTGCATTCTGGTAGTCACCGTCGTGTCGTGTTGGCCTTGTTCTATCAGTACTAGGTCATCCGCATACACTTGTACCTGATGGCCAGTCTTTGTTAAGGCGTGGATTAAGTCGTCAACTACAATGGAACACAGCAGCGGTGATGGAACTCCCCCTCTGGGGCATCCCCCTGACGCTCTAATCCTAATAGTTTCTTGACGTTTCATACAAGATGGTCGCTCTAATCCTAATAGTCTCTTGGCCGATGCATGCATCTATCTTCCGGTTTTACAGCATTGTGTTGATCCACGCAATTGTCGATTCTTGAAAATCATTATTGCGTGCTGCTGCGTCTATGTTTCTTTTCATGAGATGTCAAAAGCCCCCATTGTGTCAAGAAAAGCACACGCAAGTGCTATTTGTTTTCTACCGATTTCTGTATTTTATCCACTAGGGTATGTAAGGTCGTATTAGTTGACTTGGCCTTTTGGTATGCAAATTAGTAAGGGTGAAGTGGTGCTGTCTAATGCTTACTTACTAATTTAGTATTAAACCAAAATTAGGAGCAAAACACAATACACACGCAAAACTAGAAAAAAATGTATTGTTACATTGAAACATAGATACTTTATTTATTTACAATATGTTAAAAACTATTTGAAAGGCATTTCAAAAAATTCAAAAGCAGCAAGTGTAAAAAGCAATATTGTTCCATCAAACTGCTCATCAATAGATGAATCAATATCAAGTAGATTACTAAATATAATTGTTGCAATTGCCTGCGTTATAGCAAACTGGACACCCTCAGCATTATGCTCTAGTACAGAAACTATTCCACAAGATATGAAATTACCAAATAGCGAAACTTGGACTATCTTCTTATAAGAATATCCAGCTTCAAACAAATACATAGCAATCACAGATAAAATCGGATGTAAATGTCCATGAGGATAATCTAATTGTTTGTACAACATAACATTGTAACAAGGGATTGCGAGTATTTCCAAAAATTTTCCAGACTGATCATAAATTATTTCCAATTGCCTCAAATCTTGTCGTAACCAGTAAAAAACGCCAGATACTCCATGTATAGTTGTTAATCCAAACACATAGGTAGGCAAGTATGTGTACCAATCACATTTGAAATTGTATCTTGTAAGGGCGTAGAAACCTGTGATTCCAATACAAGAGTTTATTAGCACCAAACCAGCATATCCCATATTTTGCCTTTTCACATTGTAAGGATAAAATTTTACGATTAAATAAAGCAATTATGTACTTAAAAATACGTTCAATGTGATGTACATGACAAAATTGTTGACAGGGTCAAATAACTAACCATAAATCGGCCAGTGAAGAGCTTCATTGTTAGCGAAATTCTAGCACACTCGTTTCCGTATTTTAATAATTGTCATATATTCTCTATATTGTCAAGTTAAAAATTGTGTGGGCCTTAACTGGATAAAGAGGCTAACTCCAGTTAAAACACATTCAATTCTATGTCACACCATTTTTAACGTGACATATATGGTAGAGGTGCCGGGTATAAATAATACTATTACGGTGGATCAAATACTACTTTGAATGAAATAAACAATATTTTGGAGTAGGAGCACCGTTGTTTTCCTAATAATATGTTTTATTTGTTAGCGCAAGTTCAACATGCGTTACCTGATAACATAAAACTATTATATTTTTAATTTTATATTAAGTTACCTGCCATGTCCTTTAATTTCCAGCTTCAAGTACTTGGAATTCCTATGTTCACTTCTTTTGACCCGAGAGTGTTGTTTAACTAATATATGAGGATCGTATTCAGCAACTTCGAAATGTCTAATCCACGAATTTAATTTGAAACCTGAAGTAAGTAAATTATAATTATACCAAACAAGACATAATATATCGTGTTCCATACATGAAGCAGGAATAATTCAATATGTGTAAATATAAATCGTGCACTCAATTAGTGATGTAAAATAACCTGTAAAAGTATATACCCTATTAAAAAGTGGAAAAACTCTACACTTCAACCTCACTCTGCAACGAGTCGTCCAAAACACTGATCTGAGAGAACGTGCACTGGCATGTTTCATACAAGATAGAAACCCTATTCAATCTGAAATGTTGCATAACCCCGCAGAGTACAGTATTTAACCTAAACTGATGATCTAGGTGGAACGGCAAAGGCCGTGGTCCACTTGTTTCCGGATTAACATACCTTATGTAAATTAATCCAATTAATTAATTAACATCTAATTAATCCTCTATTATAATATAATTGAACAATTAAATTTAATTCAATAAAACATAATTTAATAAACGAAATTCAAATTGCGATGTTTAACATTTTTAATGCATGAAAAGGAGGGCTAGAATGCGTGGCCGTAAATATAGCATACTCACCTTCAAAACTTAACACGCCCGAAATAGGCACGGATAACGAAAACAGCTAACCAGCTCTCATGTATACATCTCAACAATGAGTAACAGTCGCCAGTGGCGACTATCACACATTCATTCATAAGAAAAAACATTATTTCATACAAATTGGAACAAGAAAGTCAGCAACCATTTTTACACACATGAAGTTACATTACCTCGCAACCCGATGTCTCCAGAAATTACATATATACATATGTATATGTATAATTATTTTGCCTTAGCGGAAGTATTTTCGGGATGTTATTCAATTCAAAAATACTCCTATTTTTCTATTGGCTGACTCCGCATTGATAGAGGTAGCATTTTTCACGAGTTCGCCCGCGCTTTATTCTGATTGGCGGACAACTTATGATATCATAGCATTTCGCCGGGGATGCAATGCAATATTGTTCTCTAATATTCCCAACGAAGGAAAAAATGCTTTACGTTGGTACGAATACACTTCCTAAAGATTTTAACTCCCACTCCGAAGTGCCGCCATCTAAGACGACACGTGCCGCCGCGAGCTGACTAATAAAAGTTGCTTCTTCTCAGCTAATTTCATATAAAAGGACCCACACAAGCCAGTGCTAATTAGACGTATTTTGGGTCTATTTCTGGTTGTTTATGTGTGAGGATCCCGCACAATCCAATCAGAAATAATTCTTCATAAGTGCCCAACTTATTCTTGTAGAGTGAGTTAAATTCACACTCTTGAATCTGATTAGTACTACGTAAGCGCCACCAGCATCGATTATTTTATTGTTCTATTTTACAATACTAAATTAAATTCAAAACAGTCATCAACAAAATTCAGATCGAATCAGCTATGCAAAAACTACATCATTTATTTTTCAGCTGAATCTTTTGATCTCTCGATATTGGCATCTAATCATTAATCTCTCTTACTCATATCCATATTTTATAACCCTTCCGTGTATCTAAGTCTTCAATAGAAGAAGGATGCCAAACATCTGACTTATCAGATGTGATCACGACAAAACACCCGAGAGACCTATCAAACATAGCTGTCCACGCACACCACGAATGCTGAACGGCAAAGGCATTCGTTCAGCATTCGTGCCTTTCCCGTACCCGTTCCATCTACTTCACCGAAGCAGAAAGAAGAGCCAACAACACCCCCCGGTTCATCGTTACCACCTACAGCTTCAGGCGATACCCGGAAAAGAATGGCTATATAAAGTAATGCGTGAAGAACATCATCGACGCTTGTTCTGTTACTACTTCGGCGACAGCGAATAAATCCTTC
Organism: Adranes taylori; assembly: GCA_009867245.2. Taxonomy (NCBI): domain Eukaryota; kingdom Metazoa; phylum Arthropoda; class Insecta; order Coleoptera; family Staphylinidae; genus Adranes; species Adranes taylori. Next base: position 14,646 of record WYDF02130061.1, read on the forward strand.
ATCACCGCAATATTCATTTTTCTTCATCACAAATTACGTTCAACAATTTATTTTACTCCATCTTCATATCTGTGTCATATTAATGAACTGGATCAATCTACCATATCGGCCGCGGACCGTCTAATGTAGAAAATAAATAAATATTTTTTTTCGTATGATATGTCACGACATTTATTTTATTTCTGTTTGTGAATCGGACGAAATAATTGGGATAATCATCAGTTAATTAATTATACGAAGAGTTATCAACATATATCATATTTGTTTTTAATTCGATATAAACAAATTATATAAATAAATCGCTAACCAAATAAATAATGAATCGGTATTTAGTTTTAAGTGAGTTAAACAACGAAAATGTTGTTTTGTATAATTGCATAAGTTTTTTTATTCAGCGTGCAATCAGTGAACTCTGCGTAGAGATAGCTGCCGACCGAGATCACCAAGCAACCAACGTTCGTTTTCGTGAAAAAGTGTAGAATATGTTCGTACTTTTTTACAGCATCTACTTTTCGTGTATTGTTTTATTATAGACTTTCGCTTTGCGTTTTCGATTCAAGCAACGGAAAATGGGCGTTGTTTATCCTCAAGTTTTTTTTATACACATAGATGAGAATTCCTTTAGAAACAAAAACCAGAATCGTCAGCCAAACCAAGGAGATCGGGGAGTAAGGGCCCCTCTTTCGGGCACGCAGAGAGGCGTGCTGGTTTGAAACCAAACGCACTAAATTAATATCGTTTCTTATTTTCATGTGTTAAGAGAGAGGCAGCGGAGTAAGTGAGATGGAAAGCAATATCATCATATTTCGTAATAACCTTCTTTCGCTATGGTTTTTGTCATAAGCAGATATCTTTCATGCTTTTTTATGCGATTGAATCGGGAACTAAATACGAACAAAAAATGTCTTAAATTTCTTTGTGCATGTCCATTGAATGTAGAAGTTGAACAAAAAATAGGTACAAAACAACAGAGAGGAATGTTTCGTGCTCTGTTTCGACTCGCTTTTGCCGCCTGATTTTTTCAACATAGATTTCTGGTGACTTAAATTCGAGCAAACAACGTCTTAGTAAGGACGTTGAACCCGCGTTCATTGTTCTCGTCTAGCGAAAGATTTACGACCTCCCTTTTAATGGGTTTATTGGCTTCTCGTAACCTCGTCTGCACTAGAGTTCGATAACAGCGTATTTCGACAAACAATTTTGAACTTCGAACTTCGGGGGGCGTAACCTTTGAATGAGCAGATTTCTCTATTATTTGTATGGAACATACACTTTCTTGAATGCTTTCCACGTAAAAGCTTGTCGCCACTATCGCGTGGTTGGTAAGTCACTGACCTGGAAGGGGAAGCGCAGCTCGTCGCTTCTTTGCACGTTAAAGCTGATTGGAGAGCAACCCATCGTAGAAAATTCGTAACGGACAAAAAGTCATCGCTTATTCGAAGAATATTCTCCCTTCTCTAACATTTTAACAGTTATTTCGACTAACTCCTGCCTAATTGCTGCTGTCAGCATCAATTACTACCGCCGTGAAGCTGGACGCGAAAAATCTCTAATTTCGCATTTTAAGTCTTGTCTGATTGACCACGAGTGAGCTATTCGCGAGTGAGCTATTCTAGCTTCAATCAGGAAGTGAGAATGTTTATGCCAATAAAGGTTTATTTATTATTATTACATTACTTAAAAAATAGAAATAGAAAATGCATATTTTAATAGTTTTTATGTACATCCAAGTTAATTCGTATTTAAATTTCAGAGAAGAGTAAAGTTGCGCCCGACCTTCCCTTTCAATATCACCAACCTGAACATGTCTCGCCTATTTCGTCTTCCCTCTCAATCAATTCGGTTGTCAATCATCTAGTTTCTCTATCAATCTAGTAATTGATCATCTAGTTGTTAATCAATCTACTTCAAGTAAACATTTCTTCAACATCTTTTTAAAAACACATTGCCTATACGTACTGCGTATGCATATTATTTGAACTGACAGATAAACAGTTGAGAATCACTGCTATGATAAAGATCTGTTTGATCAACTATAGAGGTTTCGTTCAAGTAAATCTACCTACATATTTCATTATGTCTCACACTGTGTGATAAACAGATTTGTCAGTGAATTGGTAAGCAATTATGAGGATATTTAATTACTTACCATGTAAGCCAAATCAATTACATATTTGAAAACTTGTATTCTGTCTAGACACCACAGATAGAGAAAAAAGAAATTTTATGTTTTATTACTATGCTGTTTCATATCAAATCATGTCAAACATTTGAGTTTGACACCACCAATCCCAGACTTTGAGAAACGTAGCATATGCTATCCTTTAACAAACAAATAATAAAATATAGAAAGTGTCTTACCTCAATTAGTTTTTTATCTTTCATATACATATAGGTATGTAATACCTATAGGCATATGAAAGATTTAGGATTCATGTTTTAAGAATTTTTTCTATTTTACTTTTGTAATGAAATTACTGCAATCCGTTAATACGCAAGTCAAGGGGGAGGGGGTGGGGAGGGTCACAAGAAACACTTTTCCACAAAAACAAAATTTTTTAAAAAAAATCTTCCGGAAAAAATTAAAAGGAAGGCGTATTTTTCAGTGTCTGTATGTACGTATGGATGTATGTTCAAGAATTGCACAGTATCGTTCTGCAACAAATTTTTTAATTTTTTTATAAATCCAATATATACAAAAATACATTTTTTTCACAAAAAAATCAGTTTTCAATCTAGGAGGCTAAAATTTTGCAAACGCATAATGCATCGTACTATGCGTCGAATGAAAAAATTCCGATGTCTCTATCTTGTACAAAACGCGATGTTGGCACGTTCAAAGTTTAAAAATATTTTTCAATATATCTCACAAACTATAAAAGATAGGAGATTCGAATAAACTTTAGTTTATAGGTTGCCTAAAGTGCCTTCGATTTTATTTGAAACATTTTTTCTAAAATCACAATTTTATAGGGTGTTATTTTTTTTGAAAATTTTCTCGGTAAATCTCTCGGTTCCTATGAATGTTGGAAAAATGAAATTTGGGGAGCATATGTAAGTCCAAAAGACCTCAATTGGATCTCTCTGAGCAATTGAATATACTGAACTGATTTTAAGCAATAATTTTTTTTCATAAATATACGCATATATACAAAACTACAGGAAAAGATTTTATATATGCAAAGTTACAGGAAAAAATATTTTACGTTTTATGAGACGTATAAGACTATAAGACATAACGTATAGGTGCTTTTGCAATTGAATAAATGTTATCAGTGCCCGCAGTGGCGGGTGCATATTATATATTGAACCTTACAACATCCATGAGTTTGTTAATAAATTGTTGCATGCCATAATGACATAGTTATACAAACGTGCAAGCTAATCTTTATGTACATATCTGTCTTGATTGTTTACGTGAAATTTAAACATAATAGGTGTCAATTTACATTTCAATAGTTTTTTTAATTACATCATGTTGTTTATAAACATATAATAATTTGCTTGTGTTGTTAGAGGAATGTTTATTAATTGGCCTAAGAGGGTATTTTTTATTTATGTCCTGACTGTCCGGACATGGACACATTAATTATCAAAATTTAATAATAAGTTTGTGGTATTGGCATTTAAATTATACTAAATTCAGAAAAAAAGTAGGTTAATATTTCAAAACCTAAACAAATTCTCGAATTTTAAAAAATATTTATTTAATTTTAAAAACTTTGAGCATTTAAAATTAATTTATAAATTTCCAGGGAGAATAGATGTATTTGAAAAGACTTAGTGGACACTTTTTTTTCGCAAGAACTATAAATCAAAATTTAAAAAAACTTTCAAATTAAAAATATTTAGAACCAGGAGTAGTAGGACATCGCGGATTCTAAGTCGCCTAGTGATAAATCTAGTAACTTTTTTCCCCCAAATTTTGACAACAACTCTTGGTGGCTTGGCGGCGACTTAGAATCCGCGATCTCCTACTACTATCAGGTATGAAAATTACTTAATCTACATGTATTTTTTCCTATTTTGTAAGATCATGTTAAAATTATTCAAACTATATATATTAAATAAAGTAAATAAACCTAACGAAGAAATGATACTGATACTACATCTTAGAAGAAATGATACTACATCTTAGAAGATAAACGATTAATTCGAAAAAAAATATTTTTTTTAATATTTTGTACAAAACGGTCCATTTTGCCCCACATGACCTTATTAAAAATAGGTTAATTATTCAGGCGGAAAGGATTATAGTAGAATATCGATGCATATTCAGTCCGAGAAAATCCACTACCGATAGATAATATTTTTACATGTAGACAGATATTTAAAAAAAAGGATATGAATTTACTGTAGATCTACACAATGTGTTTGTAGACTTGTTTGTAAACAAGCCTATGACAGTAGTAATCTGGACGAACCACTTTCAGACTTAAGAACTCCAGAGATCTCAAAGAAATTAGTGCGCTTAATAAGTATAACTTGAGAGGCACAAGTGGTCAAGTGAAAGGTAAAAGTTTGTTGTCGGGCAACTTCCCCATCGGAAGAGGATTAAGGCAGGGGGGATCCGTTGTCACGAGTGATATTCAACCTGTGCTTAGAGAAAGCGGTTAGGGCCCTTACAACAAATCCTGGGGGCACCATATGTAATAGATCGACCAGCACATGCAGATGATGTGTACTTAATGGTAAGGTATAGAGCGGCTGCCAAACGACAAGGGTTGGAGGTAAGCTGAGAAAGACAAAATATATGAGAACATCCAGACATCAGAGGCAAGGGAAAGAGCAAATTCAAATCAAAAACTATAACTTCCCAACGTGTTACAAGCCTGGGATCAGTAGTTGCAGAAAATAGTGACATCAGCGACAAGATTAAGAGAAGGATAGCGACAGGAAGTAGATGTTGGTACGCAGTAAGAAAGCCTTGCGCTTTCAAAACCTATCCCGAGCTGCACAGATCACAATATATAAGACAATAATCAGGCCAGGCCGGTGATACTATATGCCAGCGAAACGTGGGTGTTGACAAAACATAGTGAGAAGATATTAGCAGTCTGGGAAAGAAAAGTTCTCAGAAAATCTATGCCCCGGTATGCAAAAATGGAGAATGCAAAATACGAAGAAATGAAGAACTGAAGAGATTATACGGGGTACCCGACATAGTTTCGGTTATTGAGAAAGGGCGATTCATATGGCTAGACCACGTAGAAAGAATGCCGCAGGAGAGGTTTCCTATGGAACGCCGGGTGAGGCAAATATCCGAGGAAGGCCACGTATGATATGGCTAGATGATGTAGAGAAAGACCTGCGTCGAGCACGAGTTAGAAGATGGAAGTCAACAGCTAAGGTGAGGGAAAAGTAGAAAACTATTATTGATGAGGTCCAGGTCCACTTACGACTGTAGTACCATAAGAAGAAAAATAAATTGTTTTATATTATAACCTGAATAAGGCTCCTTCTGTTATAATTTTCTTTTATTATTATTATTATCCGTAGATTGTCATGAAAATTTAAGACGAACAAATTGGCTCTTGTGGTATAGTCTTCAAGTAGATCCAATCTGCCATGGTAGACGCTTATGTTGACCACAGCTAAAAATGCAAAAAGACCAAATCTGCAGCTAATGACATACAAGATGCAAATGGGCTCTTTTGGCGCAACACGACAGTTTCTAGTGAAGGGAGAGGATGGGAAGCTAATATGTAATGAGGTATGACTATAACTAGAAAATCATTATATTCCAATATTCCCATGGGCCTACACAGGGAGGGGCATTGGGAGATGTAGCTCACCCCTGTTTTTCTTCACCCCTTCCCCACGAAAGCATTCTGACTAGTATAAGATTGAGTACATCATGACCGACGGCTACCACCGTTAATTTAAAAGCTACGTACGCCCATGCCCAGCAATTCTCAGTACAAATGCAGCAACATATAGAAATTAATAAAGATGTATGCCTTCAGATATACATAGGTACACGAAATCAATAAAAAGTAAAACAAGTTTAAATGCATCCTTTACCTAAATTCATTTTCAGTTTTAACAAAAAATACCTGCACTTTATTTACCATTTGATTCCTAATCTTTTAGAATATCCCTTATTGTATTTGTTCAAAATAAACTTGAGGTTTTCTGCCCTTTGAAAGGTTAAACAGTTTATAGAACTTATTTATCTGCACTGATGCTAGTCATATCCGAATGCAGAACCCGTGTGAAGATGGGTTAAGATCGTGATACCTTTCGTGTGTTAAACCATTTAACGAGTTGAATTATATTCTAGAAGTTGATGTTTACTTAATTATAATGCTTACTTTAACTCAAAAGTTTCATCTTGTGTATGCACTAGAAATTTTAAAATGAATTTATTCTTACTTCTTGTAGTTCGAAACGGATCTAAGGGTGTTGCAGCCAAGTCGTACACGGCAGCTAAAATAATAAATATCACAAACATAGAACCATGACTCCAGCATGAGGACCATATTCCGTTCCGATTGATTAACATTGTAAACAACAAAACAACTTTAAAACATCACAGATGATCTCTTTTCTTAAGACGATCATCGTTTTTATTAAAAACTATCATGTACACTGCACAACCATAACGCGAACTCGATAAATTAACATATTCTTAACAAAATCTAGATACAGATTATTTTATTAATTTTATTCATATTCGTAACGTAACAAATAAGTTTTAATAACATAAGTTTTTTCACTTAAAGTTCCGTATAAAAAAACTACTACTATATAATTCTAACATTCGTTACTGGTAATATTTATTCTAATTAATCTAAGACTGCTTATGACTATTAGATTGTTTTAAAAACTATTCCATATGATTCCCATATTGTATGTAATCGTTCTCATTCTCTCTCTTTATGTTTCATTTTCTGTTTTCCGTGTAGCTATGAAGCTGTTAGAGGGGTTTGTTTTGCTTCTTCGTTACACCATGTTGTCAAGTGGATTAAAAGGAATTTGTACCTATGTAAAAAGCTATTAGTAGATAAATATTTTTAAAGAGAAAAAAAGTAAAATCTTGGTCAGTTAGAATCTAAACAGATTTCACGGCAGCACTTAAATCGCTCGCGCTCTTCGAAAACACGAGGCTCTTCCGAGTTTCCGGAATTTGTATTAACATTACTACAGAGAAGATCACATCCGATAATTTTTTTGTAATCTCGATGCTTTCATTTTATCAATTATGTACTTATTATCTTTTATATACGGTGAGCAGCACGTACGGAGTACGTATAGGTATAAGAAAGATATAGAATTCATGTTTCAGATTTTTTTTATTTCTCCTTAGTACGTCTCTTGTATTCAATCCATTACAATCCTTTTATACGTAATTCAAAAAAGGGGTCATAAGGAACAATTTACCGCAAAATATATTTTTGAAACAAATTTCTAAGAAAGGCATTATTTTCATTGTCTCTATTGATGTAAGATTGTAAGAAATCTCTTTAAGAATTGCTCCTAACCTATTGGACCAATTTGCATGAAATTTGGTAGACAGGTGCACACTATTGGTCCGTAAAAGTGAATTTTTATCTTTCACATACCATATAGGTATATGAAAGATATATGATTCATGTTTTGAGATTTTTTTCTATTTCACCTTAATACATCTCTCGTATTCAATCCATTGCAATCATTTCATATGTAATTCAAAGAAGGGGTCATAAGGAACAATTTACCGCAAAATATATTTTTCAAAAAAAAATTATCTCTATGGATGTAAGGATGTATGTTCAAGCATTGCTCCTAACCTATTTGACCAATTTGCATGAAATTTGGTAGGCACGTGCACACTAAAGAACAATTTTACATATAAAAAGTTTTTTCTAAAAAAATTGTTTCTTGCTCAAAAAATTAAAAGAAAGGTCGATTTTTCGGTGTCAGTTAATATATACGTACGTACGTCTGTATGTTCAAGAATTTCTCCTTCCCTATGAGACCGATCTGAATGAAATTTGGTATACTCAATGAGCCCGCAGAATGGTTTTTTCATTTTTCCTATAAATCCAATATGGGGGACAGGAGCCATTTTTTTTGTTCAGTAATTTCGTATTCAAATTAGGAGATTAAAATTTTGCACACATATAGCGCCTTGTATTATGCGTCGAATAAATAAGTCCCATGTTCCCAAATTGTATAGGAAGTGGTGTTGTCACGTTTGAAGCTTAACAAACATTTTGAAATATCTCAGGAACGATAAAAGAGAGAACATTCGAATAAACTTTATTGTATAGGCTCGATTTTGCTTGAAACATTTTTTCGCACAATTTAATATATATATATATATATATCGGAAGGGCTACTAGATGGTAAGAAAATATACAGTGTATTTCTAAAAAGTTTTTTAAAAAAAATTTTTGCTCAAAAAAGTATATTTAGTGCCCATATTGGTAGAATGGAGGTTCCGTACGTAAGTTCCCCAAGTTTCATTTTTCCAGCATTCATAGGAACCGAGATATA
>WYDF02130172.1:0-14679 GCA_009867245.2 Adranes taylori
GTAAAAACCAAAGACTGAGCTGAATTTTAATAAGAGAAAATCAGATAATCATTATGAATCGAGCAACAAAACGCTTGATGGAGCTTAGGGTTAAAGATCAAATAATGTGTAGAAAATAATAAAAATGAATACATTATCACACGTCATTTTCTTTGTACCATATTCCACTTTCTATTTTAATTCGATCTCGCCTAAAGAAAAAAAATTGTTTGTTTCAGCATAATATAATAGTGCGTATAGCCCATAATGATCTATTGTTTTCGTACAGTTTATAGGATTTGTAAATCCTGTTAATGATTAACAATCATCATATAGTAGCACATTCTATTTTTAGTTCTTTCACATTCATTAAATAGATAATAAACTATAAAATTCATTTTTATTTTGAAATGCTCTTTTTTTAAAACTGTCCGTATCGGAATCTTGTTGGCATCGAACGCCTCAAGTGGTGAATAGGGTAAGGCCCGCTGATAATGGGGCATTTTATTCTGGTACGCGGTTTTAACGCGAATTCAGCAAGCTGGGATTCCCGAACCACGTACGCTAGAGGCACAGCCTTAGATGAAGTGATTCCGGCTACTGACATGGTGGTATGCGTCACGAGCCACGAACCAGCGCGCGTGAGAAAACAGAGCTCGTGTATTACCAATATCATATTTGTCTCCCAGAAGAATGGAAGGAGAATGTCCGGATGGCTAGTTCTGGATATGGAAACGGGCTACGATCATCTATGTATTGAGTATAACATTAATATCCAAACAAATGGGAATGGTCTCTAAAAATGTTCTCAAGGGACAAATATAATGGGTATTCAAGAGGGAAATCAACCAGAAGCCAAAATCATGTGGTAAATGGGCCAAAATAAAATCGTCAACGAACAACATGCGTGTACAACGACATTCATAAATCTGCATCTCTTTGTGAGTACAGTAAATGAAAAGAATGTCTAGTGAGTTCCAAAGCCTCTTCAAAAGCCGAACTGAGTTGGATCGAATTGTTGTAAGCACTTATATGCTTCAGTGTGCATGATACGTAGGATGGTTTTCAGTACGTGAGACATTAGGCTTATCACCCGATAGTACATCACAAATTATGGCTTTGATGTGTTTCGGAAGAGTAACGAAGACGGAGTTCAGCCAGTCTAAAAGAATTTTTCCGACTTTATGAATGATATTCAACAATGCTGTTAACAGTTTAACTCCCGTGCTCTGGCTCTCTGCTACCAATATTTAAGGGTACCTGCATGGATCCTGTGTGGACCGACAGCTTTCCCTTTCTTTTATAACTTCATGGTTCGCACAACTTCCTCCGTTGGAATGTCGAGACTTGCTCCATTTAAATCTGAGGCTTATGGGCTCTGATCTGGATACCTGTCACTAAATAGTCTGCCTATCTTTTCAACTAGTCTTAGGCGCCAACCAATTTCTCATTGTGGTGTCATATTGAACAAGTTCTGTTTCCCTTGTAGTATTTCAATTTTTTACATGGGACCGGCAGCAACCGTTCCTTCGTTTTCCTGGATTTTTCATCACAATTTGATCTTTCTTGATGATAATTTGATCACAATTAGATGATTTCACAATTTGGTGTTCGTCGTATTTCTTTGTTCAGTTGTTTGTACTTGCTAGGATCAGTCGTTTTAATACTATCTTCTCCCACACATTATCTGTAGGATTTCGTTAGTCATCCATCGTTGTTCATTTTTTTCACTTGTATATAATATGTCAATTTCTTAGCTCTCAATGAGTGTGTCCTTCAAGACCACCCACTGCTGCTCTACGTCAGGCCTCGCGGGGAGCGCACAGTTCCATTCTTTCTTCCTGTCGTTCATTTACATTTGTCCTCGTTTCAGGACTATCGAGATTCTTTAAGTCGAAGCTTTTTAATTTAACTGTATGCATGGACCTTACAAAGAGGAACATTTTCATGTCCATGATGACCGGGTTCTGAGCATCGGCGCCAGAAAATCTTCTAACGGAGTTTACAACTTTACGCAGTGCGGATCTGGTGAGTATAAAATCAATATGAATTCGAATCCACTATAGTCCACTATGTTTCATTATATTTCCACTATAATCGCTAACGTATAAACGGTTATTGTTTATTTGTCGCTTTCAATGTTTCTACTGCGCGTATATAATGTAATAAAACTATTTCTAATTGTCAAAATATGTGACCACAAATCTTCTGGACCTGTAACATGAGTGGAATCAAAATTAAGTGTATAATAAAAAATCAAAAAAAGAGGTGAACGGGAATAAGCATGGCATTTTTCAGAAACAGCTCTTCAAACTTTGTAAGCAAACTTGGTAAATGCAAGCTGTAAAGTAACAGGTCTTTAAAGTTGATATTTTTGCAATTATTTCATATATTGTTATTTACTCATAATGATAAGCTTAAGAAATATTTTCAGTTAATCTATGCATTAGAACATCATTGATCGCTTACACGGTATGCCACAGCACTTATAAAATAATCAGCATATTTATCATTGAAAGAAACCGCATTCCTAGTGTAGTTATTGCTACCAATTTGTTCAATGTTCTCAAGAGTAATAAAGAAGACTAATAAAATTGACAATATCATTGACAGTTGTCAATCTCTATCAATATTGAAGGGTGTGATTGATAGAGCTTCTAAATATTGAGGTGATAGAGCCACCTCAATATTTAGTTGCTCTGTGGACTTGATAGTATTCGCACTATGTATGTTTATGTAGGATTTCATTTTTATGAATTAAAATTACCGTAAATGGGGTATACTTTGATCAAATTTTATTTTCAAAACTTAATTACTTTTTATCTTTTTGAGTATACATGAAACAAGAAAACATGATATATCGGATTTTCCCTAAGAATAAATCCTGAGAATATGGAATTTTTAAATAAACTGCTTTTTGTGAAAAAAAGAAATGGCCTGATAAAATTTCTACTTTGTTTGGGGATATTTTAACTGGGCTTCATTTTCTTGTTTAAAATCAAAGTAGCCCCATTAAATAATCAATAATCTTTTAAAAAAATTAGAAATTACATTTTTGAAAATATAAGCAACTATACGATGTGAGGAAAGTTGATTAAATGAAAATATTATCTTATTGATTCAAAAATATATTGAAATCAAGAACAAAAATATATTGAAATTTTCTCTTCCAATTATAAAGCCCGAGAATAAGACAGTCACTGAATTTCCTTTTTGTTCTAAACGTACAAAATGAGGCAACATAATCAAATAGAAATATTATATTCTGAACTTCGAATATTTCAATGTTAGCCTCAACTTTGTAGTAAAGATTCCCATCTGAGTCCACTTCCATTGAAGGTTCCTCCAGAAATTTAATTATATCTTTGCTTTTGATAACGGAAGCATCATCAGCAACAAATTTAAATTTACTTTTACCTTTTCCAACCGATTTTATCCCAATAACAAAGATTTCTGGATCGACTTCCGGTATTTTGCTCAGATATTTGTCTGTTTTCTTTCCTCGTTGCGAAGAAAAGTTTACTAAAACGTATCAATCGATGGTGAAACTTCCTGCAAATATTTGCTCATATTGAAATTGTCGATCAGCGTCTAAAACAGAGGTGGTGGATGCAGAATTCTCTGTATTTTATATTGCCGTGCTGTGTAACAGGTTGTCATCTTCATCCCCATTGTCTAAATTATTATTATCCGCCTCATTTCTAGCAGTTGCCATAGCTATACTACATCCAGGTGCGACATTGATTCTCTTTTTTTCCTCTGTGGTTCAGTTGCCTCCGCAAATCTTTTCTCTCTTAGAAGAGCAGTCAGAGCATTTTCGACTCCAACTGCAGAATCTTCTTCCACTTCTCGTGGCAATTTTTTAAAAACCTTTTGACGATCCAGGGGAACAATACCGGAAGAAAGAAATGAATTTATCAAGCTTCGTTTGATTGCCGATTGTATACTGTCATCTTTTTCTCGAGACTGACAACAAACTCGTCCAGGTTTTTGACCCATATTCAAAGTTCTTTTTAAAAGAGTAGCAAACTTCTCTTTGGGAACCGTCGAAAGTCGTAAATTTTGAAGTTTCCATACAGAGAGTGAAGCGCACCAAGTTTTCTTCATTGGCCTAAAGAACACAATATCTAGAGTTTGGAATTGGTGCGAGGAGATCGGGAGTACAAAGAAGAAGTCAATGTCATTTTCTGCACACATGTTTAATACATCTATGTCCTTACGCGATGATGAGTTATCACCTATTAACGCTTTTTTATCTTCTAGACGACTGGCGTGTCTAGAAAAGATCTTTTAAACCAGTCTCTGAAAGATGCGCTATCCATCCATCTGCTTGTCGTGCAATTGAACTGTGTGTCTAAGTTGCAACATGGATTATCACAACATGGAAGTCCTTTCGGATCATTTATCTAGCATGAGTTGTACAGATGGACCTTTTTGAACACAACATAGGGCGGTAATAACATGCCATCGGCCGAAACACATGTCAATAATGTTATATAGCTCTTTGAGTGATTCATAACCCGCTGTAAACTCCACGTTATTTCTGGGGTCGTCTGATAAAGTTAATTCATAAATATTGAACATGTTACAACTTGGTAGATATATTATTATGTTTTCCAAGTTGTCATAGAGCGTCTATAGAGTTTTTCGTGATACTTCAGATCTCGCACGTTTTATATTGGTGGCCAGTCTTTGTCAAACGATTTTTTATGCTTATTAAGAATCCTGTATGCCCAGTACACAGGAAGATTGTCCTTAGAAGTATGTTACCGGCATATTGGACATAGCCTCGAAGAATAGATAAATGATTAAAACAACCATTTAAACAAATAATCATCAGCTAGTTAATTCAAAAACGACCAAACAAATAAATCAATTATTCATTTTATTTTTACATTTTACTAAAATAATTCGGGCAATGGAATTATATACGATATATGGATATGAGGTTTTGTATTCAGCATGCAATCATTGAACTCTGCGTAAAGATAGCTTCATAGCAAGGTCACTAAACATAACAACGTTAGTTCTCGTGGTGCACGGAAAAGGGGAGGAGCAGCGAGTCCAAAGCCCCCCGCCGCGCGAGGAGAGAGCACTGCCAATTGCTGTTTCCAACGCGAAGCGCGTCTTCGCTTGTGTTAGAGAGATAACCAGGAGAGAAAAGAGGATGGAGAATGCAGCGCGCATTTGACGTTTTTCTTTTGCCGTTTACGTTGTTGTTTTTGCTTTTCTCAAGTGCGGAATATATTTGAACTTTTCTATAGCTCTTACTTTTCGTGTACTATATTTTATTATAGTCTTTCGCTTGCGTATTCGATTCGAGTTACGAAAAGATTGGCGTTGTTTATCCACAAGTAATTTTTATACCCGTAGATGAGAATTTTTTTAGAAACGACCAAGATCGATTACCGCGTATTTCAACAAACAATTTTGATGAGTTTGATGAACTCCGGGAGGCGATACCTTCGTACTAGCAGATTTTTTTATTATTTCTATGGAACATATACCATCTTGGATGCTTTCCAGGCAAGCTTGCCGCCACTATCGCGTGGTTGGCTAGTCAATGTTCTGGGAGGGGAAGAGCAGCTCGTCGCTCGTTTGCACGTTAAACATGATAGGAGAGCAACCCATCGTAGAATCATAGAAACCTATTGTGGCAGGGATGTTAAGCGAAATTATTCCTTAAAATTCGTAACGAACAAAAACTCACCGTTCTTTTGAGGATTGAATATTCTGCCTTTTCTAAAATTTTAGCAGTAATTTCGACTAAATACAGCACAATTGCTGTAGTCAGCATCAAAACCTACCGCGGTTAAACTGGACGCCAAAAATCTCGAATTTCATATGAAAAGCCATATGTAGGCGTAGTTGGCTTTTCTGATTTACCACGAGTGAGCATTCGAACGCTTCAATCAGGGACTTCTCTGCTGATGTCACACTAGACTTTTGACGGCGAGCTTAGTCGTAGTATAAACAGTTTGTTCTCACAAGTGCCTTAATAAGACTATATTATATAATTTCTAAAAGAAAATCCGGCCAAATCCGTATATTATAAAACAAAATTTTTCAGTCAGGAACGCACAAATCCATAGCTAAATTCCACTAGCTAGTTTCAGCCGAATCTGTCGATACATCATCTTTTCATCTTCACATCTATATCATAAACTTTTCTTAACCTTTCCTTACAAAACCGACTTCATTGATGAGAAAACGAGATGGTCGACGCAAAAAGAAGAGTAAGGCCAACCGCCGAGCATCCCAGACTAATAACGACGACTGAGATCGCACACCAGAACGTCCTATTAAGCTGCGCTGTCCACGTAATCGAAGCTAGTAGATAACGATGCCCCAACGCAAAAACCAACTCCTTGTACTGACGAATCCTCCACCAAACTAGGAAGAAGTCCCGTGGACCCCCGGCGGCTCGTCAATACCGCCAACAGCATCCGGTGATGTCGATTAGCCGCCAACCCTCGGTAAAGGATGGTTGTATCCGGTCATCCGAGAGAGCCATTGCCGACGAATCTTCTGAGACATTTTCGGCGACATTGATTAACATCGCCACAATCTTCCCGTTCGCTACGACGTCGCCAAATCCAATCACCACATTCACGTAATAACAAAACATTCCGCGCATCACCAATCTAGCCGAAATCATTTCCACACCAAAAATTCAATATCTATCTCAATAACAATCTTTTTATACATTAGTTCGAAAACTTTTATCTTCGAACTAATGCACGGATGACAGCACGTTTCCAGTCTGGATTTTAAAACATGGTACAGAGACTTAATTTATCGAATATTTGGCAGGAAATTTAATTTTTAACGATTAATATCATAATTTTAGACTTTTGACACATGCTCTGCTTTGCTCTGGTGCTTGCTTTGGGTGCTCTGCTCTGTTCCGGAGCCTGCGAAAGGGGAGGGGCTGGCTGGGTCTGCTACGGGGGCTGCCGTGGTGACCGCATCGAGAAATTATTTGGGGGATCATGTTGGATGTAAATAAACTGTTGAGGTTATGTTATTAGGTATTTTTGTAGCTGGTATTTTTGTAACAACATCATTTGTTTCAGCATACTTTATTAATTTTACAGCACGCTTAGTTACAGTATTTTTGTCCACTTCTGCTTCTTTGTCACTAGTTCTTTGTCAGTCGGGTTCGATCAAAAGTCTTCGTATCGCCTTCGTATCGATTGTCTTCGTAGTCTTCGAATCGTAATGAAACGGATTCTTAACGTCAATTGAGTGGTTCGATATCATTCGAAAGTGAGGCGTTAAAGATATTCCGAGTGTAAGTGATCTTTAAGAGTTTCCGTCCTTCCAGTAGCAGTTAAATTACCGAACTGTAGACATCGGATCATTATCGCGTTTGAGCTACCCTTTAGTGTTCTACAAACCATCGAACTGTAGACATCGCGCATCAGCAATCTATCGCGTCTGTGCTTCTGATAGTCTAATAAAATATAAATACTCTCTGTTTAGTCAATTTGGTATCAGTATCCAATCGTTTATACATACACAAAATATTAGAAATTTAGATATATTTGTGAACTATAACGTCTATGATAATAAGTGTGGTGTTTAGTTCTCAAAGTCGGTTCTCAAAGTATCTTCCAGATGAGATCCTAAATCAGAATCCAAATGGTAAACGTAAAAGAACTAGTAGTACTACTGATGATGAATAAACGAAAGGAAAAAAGAAAGGAAAGTATCAGCAAACAAGCAATGCGTTAGAATTAAAATTTGATTCGAAAACTGGTTTTTGGACACTTGACAAAAGTCTATTTTTATTGAAGGCAAACATATTAAAGTCAGTATCAAAATATACCATAAATTAAATGGTTTACTTGATTTGCTCTTCGACTCTACCACATTGAATTATTCGAAACATGATGAGAAGAGGTAACTTGATAACTTGCTCAAATCGAAAGTGTTACATCGCAATTTTGATACAACCAAGCAAAAATGATGTAATCGATCTGCAAAATATATGAATATTGTTAAACCGCTTTTGCATAAACATCAATCGTTGGTGAAAAATTACTATTGCGTAAATGGCTATATTAACGATGATGATGATGCTGATACTAAATCTGATGTAGCTAAAAGCATTGACTCTAGAAGGGACGAAGAAGGAGAATAATCAGATCCGATTTTAAATGTGTGGGTGGTGGTGTTGTATAAATATCTTGAATATCTTCTGTCATATTCATTCATAGTTTGTACGCGAAAGTGAACACAATGAATTTATTCACAAAGTATTCGAGAATATCCAAAATTTCCAAAAAATTTTGTATGATGAAATCCAATAAATTTTCATGTTCATGTAGAGCTTCATTATCGCGAAAGGATGCACTCAAAAGATATCAGCTGAATTGTACCATACACAAACAGAAAATGAAAGAAAATAATATAAACCATGACGCTACTAATAACGATGACTCTGATTCGATTGCTTCCTACAATTACCATGACTAGATTACTGCTGCTGCCAGTGACAATGAAGCAGAAGTAGATACTGTAACAAAACGTGTTGTAGAATTAATAAAGTATGCTGAAACAAATGATGTTGTTGGAAGAGATTTTCTACTTAAGCAAACGTTGGCGAATATTTAGATGCTTTTCGATATGTCTATATTGTTCCTGAACGACTTTAAATAGAAAATTCCAGAAGACTGATATTGAGATATAAAATTTATGTTCAAATGACACGTACACTTATTAGCAACTAGTGAGTAAGCAGTAATAAATAGTGAGTAAGCAAGAACTTACCAAAGAAGCATTGTACACTTGTACCAATGCTGATGATGGCAGCTGGTTGTTGGAGATGCTGCCTATTGATGCCACCGACGAAGTGGTGATGACACCGACGGGGTTAGCTGACAGACTGCTTATGGATGATGTTGACTGGTAGCTGGTAGACTGACAGTGAAATGTATAGCTGTAATAAAACAGTAAACAACAAATAAATATTTAAAGATCTAAATGTAGTAGAAATAATAAAAGCGGCCAGTAGATAGCGAATAGCTGCTTCAGTAAATGAGTTAATAAACACAAGAGGAACGAAAATAGTTGCTTCAGTAAATGCAATATAGTAAGTGCAGTATGTTTAAAAAAATATCAACTCACCTCTGTATTTGTTATAACCTAACAAAGATCTTGCTCAAAACCTAAACAAAACCGTTTGCGATTTGTTGTACTAATGGTTGTAGGCTATTGGAAGCCACAAGCACGATGTTTTGCAGCAAATTAATTTCTGAAAATAAAGCCACAAAAACAAATTTATGTAGTCACAAAAACCACAAATTATTTCAGTGGGAAAAAACCCCAATTTTTTATCTCATCCGGCAGGAAACCGCAAGTTATCAGCATCGTGTTGTTGTAATGTACTGTTTCTAATTATGCACACATCCGGGAAATGAAGCATCAAACACTATCTGGCGTGCCATTTACTGTTGCCTATACTTTTTCGTAGAATAAAAGTTCTTATCTTATCAAACCGGATGCAGTCAAAACCACAGTTAATAATACATAGGCGAGGAAATATAAAACCAAATGTTTTTTTTTAGTTCAATCAAAATTTAAAATAACGTCAACGAGTTTATTGCCGTAAAACAAAATTCAAGTGTTTTAGTTTAGGGGGTCAATGCTATAAGAAAATAACAATACAGATTTAAATACATTTGAATTTTAATAAATAATAATGTTTTTACGGAAATGGTCTAGTACAAGTGATAAAATTTATTTCACGTATATGCGAAGGCAGAGAAACATATTTTCACACATTGGACTAAAATCGTCTGGCTGGTTTTATTGCAAATAAAGCTTTATTAATCTGATACAAATAGATCGCGTGACCTAAGCCAGACAGACGGGCTGAAAATGTTGAGGGGTAGATGTAGGGTTACTTTGAATTTTTAGCTATGTAGCATATTCAAACATTATATAACAAATTTTTCTGATAAATTTTTTTTAAACACCCGCTGTATATTACTTTGTGTACGACCCTGGTAGCATCATAACTTTAAAGATGATCACCACCACATCATCGCTTCACATAACGCTACCTAGCGACGAATTTACGATGTAATATCTAGACAAGAATAGAGGAATCTACATTACCGGCTATTGCTCTCAATATTCAGCAGAAAAATGATTCTATACATTCAACATGTTAACAAAAACAATTTCTCGTCGCGGTCACCACGGAGCCCCTCCCCGCTGCACTCCCTGCCGCTTAAAAATTCAAATTTCCCGCCAAATATTCGATAAATCAAATCTCTCATGTTTTAAAACCCAGACCGGAACTGCGCTGTTATCCGCCATCTTGGATTTTCAAATGACAGCTGTCAAACTACTAAACTATTTATGCTAGATTCCACAATACCGCTACGTGGAACGGTTACCATTCAGAGTGACTTTGGAACAGTTCCCATGGGATCGACGGGGGGGGGGGGCGATAATCGGCGGTTGGCTACTACTTACGGTCAACTATTTTCTGCATAGCTTCTTCTAATGTCTCCGGGGTATAAATGCGGTATTGTCGGCTGCCGAGGACTCTCTTTTGATAAAGTGGCATGTCTAAGAAACAACCACATAACAAAGTTATTATTTTTTAATTTATTCAACGCAATCTATGTCATGGGTAAACATGGATCAACTGATCAGTGTTACCCTAGTTCCTGATCAAAGTTTGTCCTTGAATTAAAATTTTCTCCAAAAATTATGTTTATTATAATCTAAGGTAAATATTTATGAATGCCCCTCTCAAATACATGCCAGACATAATACAAGCGAGACATAATTTTAATTCACAAGCTCACCGTTGTGGACAGGAACTTTCTTAATCAAAATAAATATAACCAAACTTGGCCAATTGAAAACATACGAATGAGCGGTATTAAAGACTAGCGCAACTAACGATAAAAACATAAACTGGATATGGCCGCCATCGTTGGTTGCACTTTAGACGGTCGTCAGAGTGACGTAAGTGTCTATCAAAGTGTACCTAGAATTGAAAGTAGTGCCCATTTACGGTACCTATTTATTTTCAAACGGTCTCGAGAGCAGACTTTGGATTTGTTGCCTTACCTTCAGTTATCTGTACTCGGAAGAAAGAAAAGAAAACATGCGATGGTCCAAAGAATCGTATAAACTGAGAAGCCATTTTACCCCCGAAAGCACAAAACAGTCAATATTTTACGGAATAGTAAAGATGTAAAAGAGGATACCAGGTGATATAAGAAACGCATTGAGTCTCTGTACATTCAAAAAGGAATTAAAAATTTAGATAAGAGAAAATATTTAATTGCCAGTGTGTATTTGTATGACATATTGTGAGTTAGATGTATTTAGATGTGAGTTTCTATATTATATATTGTATGATTTGTTTATTAATTAATTGGCTAATTGATAATAATTGATATAACTAATTGTTCCGGACAACTATACATATTATCAATTAAATCTATAAATCGGGAAAAATATCAACCGAATAGTTGGTCTCAACATTCCTCTTTACCCCAAAGAAGAAAGACACCAAGAAATGTCAAGACCATAGAACTATAATCCGAATGTTAAAATTACTGTTAATAATTATACGCAATGCGTCCACTTACTGTTTAAGATCATACTTACTCTTTATTGTTTTAATTATTGATCTGAATAAAATTGTAAAGTCCATCATATTGGAATTGGATTTGAATGCCGGTATCTGTACGGTAATGCATTTGGGCCCTAAAAATCCGAGAATTGACTATCAAGTAAATGGAAACACACTGCGAGAGGTGAGTCAACAGAAAGACAAAAAGGCCTGGGTATCACCATATGCGACAACTTGTAATGAGGTCATCATATTGGAATATTTAAAGAAAACGTATTCGGTAATTTTTATGGTACAAAAGTGTTTTCCAACGTGTACTGCATTTCTAAGAATATACAAAACTACATTAATACCCAAATGAAGTATGCGTCGTGGGTATGTTCACTGTATTTCATAAAAGACACTGAACTCCTTGAAAAAGTTTAACGTCAAGCTACGAATATTGTTTCCTTCTTTAAAGGAATTTTGTTATGAACAGCGCCTGTAAGTTCTGCAACTGCCACCTCTTAAGGATGTTCATGAAAGAGGAGATTTAAAAGACACCTACAAATCACTCAACTATATTTACACCAAATAACAGATTTTGTATGAACTAAATACTAATGTACATTTGCGTGACCATAGCTTTAAATGAAATAAACGCGATGAAGATCATTAGCTCGACGATCGAACTATGCAGGCATAGAACTCGTTGCCCAAATCAATGGTTGCATCAACTTGAGCTAATACTTTTAAAAATAACTTAGATACCTTCTATGCGAACGAGGATCAAAACAGCAACAATATATGAATCATGTTCTAATTTTTTTTCATGTAATTCGTAAGTAAATTCTTAAAAATTGTATATGTAATTGTTAAATAGCGATAACATTGTACCAGCGGAAACCACTCTTGTATTAAAACTGTCATTTCCCGCCATTATAACTGTCATTTTCCAAATAAATATATGGAACGCGCGTTGCTATCTTCTTCTTCTTCTTCTTGCAATTTGAATCTAGTGACATGACAAGTAATTTTTTCAATCTGATTATATTTTCACACCGAAATTCAAATTTTCCGCCACTTTTTGAATTACAACTGTTAAAAGTAAAATTTCTCGTCAAAATACAAATTTCTCGCAGCCGCCATCTTAGATTTTGCGCACGCACAGTGCAGGTGAGAAAATGAGGGTTCAAAATTGGCCAATTCTATGTTATTGTCATTATAATAAATACTAATAATAATAATCGAATATACAAGAAACTTGATGTAGACATCACCCCCACAGAAATTGGATTCCGTAATGCAGTTGGTAGGAGGAAACCATTATTCAGCATGAATGTTTTGTCAGAGCGCTACGTGGATGATAATAGGGTTGTGTATGCATGTTTCGCTGATTATGAAAAAGCTTTAGATAGCGTCAAATATGAGGTCATGATAAAAATACTTGTAGAAATGCAACTAGACAATAAAGACATCAGGATTATAGAAAACCTTTATTATCAACAGAAAGCTCATATATTGGTATAGAATGAAACATCAGTAGATATTTATATCAAAAGAGGTGTCCGGCAAGGGTTTATACTCTCTTAATTACTATTCAACTTGTGCTCGGAGTGGGTAATGAAAGAAGTACTAGAGAAATAAGCAGTAGAAGTGATATTGTAACGATAGAAATGTCTATGCAACTTGGACAATGTGAAATTGAATATCATAGTTCTAATTAATTCCGTGTTTAGACATTTTTGAGACAACAATAACTCGTACTTTCTATTAAACCATAAATTTCGCTGGCTCCCGAAATCCAGTACGACGAAATATATATAGCAGACAATCCGATTAATGATAGACATACGTATTTTGGGTGTTGCCCATTAGAGCTTTAACAATTAATCCTCCGTTTTTACATCAACGTATATCGATTGAAGTCTTATACAGTTTCAGTCGCACTGTCGGGGACCAAACTAGTCGGGAGGCTCCATGCACTTTCGGGGGAAACTCGGAGTAGAGCCATGAATCGTACTGCCGGCCAGGAGATTACTGTAGAAGTAATTTATATTTATATGTTGAACTTTGAATCAATTTGTGTTATTTTGTGCGATGGAGAACCAAACATTAATTTGAGTACTAAATATTATTTATTGTTATATTTTATCTCTACTAGCGGAACAAGATAGTCAACTCATTTTCTACGCAAAAGGGTACAATTACAAGCGTTACAACCGCTGAAAGAAAGTTATACTCAATTTGCGAGTATCTCCTGGTATATTAGTTGTGCTAGATGTAGACTGCCGCTTATTCAATTGGGTTCATGCTATTGTCGTTATAAGCAATATATTCTTTATATAGAACAATGATTCATCACCAGATTTTGCTACACAGGTGCATTAAGCTTATATAATCCTTGTCTCTTGGGAACTCTTCGGCTAGGTTCGGTCTTTTGACCACGACACAATCTTGCTACGAGTCCACTGTTCTAAAAAATATCGAACCTTAACGTGAGAGAGAAATAGACAGTTAACAAGTTAGGCAATAAGAGATTGCTTTGCAGCTACAGCCGTTGCAAGTTAGGACACTACCTTCATTTTCTTGAGTGCTAATTGCAGGGCCTTCAAAAAGATATATAAGAAAATGTCCACTTCATTTCTGGCAGTTCCTGTTTCAGTTTTTGGTTCCAATTTCTAACATACTTCACGACACTTTGTTGAGTGATGTTGCTTTAGATTCACTGCGATTTAGGTCTTACTAGTACTTATCATTTTTACATACTAATCATTACATATTATTTTATTACTATATTTTATCAGGACTAGTTAAACCGATTAAATTCAGTACATTATTAAAATTCAACTAATTCGATTTCATTTTTTTGATATAAAGTGCTAACAAACTAATTTGGCAAGTCATCTGTACGGTAGTAGTATGTATAATCATGGCACACTCTATTGCTATTTATGTAGTGATCCGATAGTGGTTGAATAGATTCTAATGATACTTGGAAGATTTTGTGTTTATTTTCATATCAGTGGCAAATATCATTGGCAAATATCATTGGCAAATATCAGTGGCAATATCAGAACTGCATCTGTGTAACTATTTATTATAACCGAATAAAT
>WYDF02130283.1:0-23112 GCA_009867245.2 Adranes taylori
CCGCAAGGAAGCATTTCGGAGCCTGTATCTTTGGTCCAGTATAAAATTTCAAGAAACTAATTTCACAGAAACCTTCCTGGGAGTGTACTCAACAAATTCCTAAAGTTTGATGTCGATCGGATGGATGGTCTAGTAAGGTCTAGTAAGGTCTAGTAAGGTCTAGTAAGGTCTAGTAAGGTCTAGTAAGGATGGTCATACATAAAGACATACATACATACACACACACAACCTCACATTCATTTATATATACATATATAGATTTTCAAACTAATCTGTATTAGCATTAGTTATTAAATTATATTTCAGCATACCATAATAGTGAATGTACTGCGTCATATTTTGCTTTTGAACCAAAACCTCACCATTAATTATAATTCGATCTGAGGTTTTTTGCATCTTTTTATTAGAATTATTATTAAATTGAATTATATATAATTAAAATGGTAGAATTATATATTTATTTCTAAAGAAAAGAATGTTTTTTGTGCTGATGGCAATAGTGGTCGCATCAAGTTTTTCATAGACTCTTCAATGTGGGTCAAAGTGTGTTATATATAGAATTAAATAAGTTCTAAGCACTCAATGCTTCTACATTGTTGTATGACTAACATTTTGGATTTTATTTTTTGAAAACCCAGATTTATCAAACTTTGGAGTATTTGTTTTGAGGTACAAGCAGATAGTATCTAAAAAACCACATATTGCTTATGTTCATACTAAACTGACAACTTCATATTTATAAAACTTTTGCGAAATTCTTAATTTAGTTTGAGAATGTTTTTTTCGAAAAATTGGTTGATATGAATCTTGTTTGGGTTAGTTGTCATTTTATAAAGATCACTTGTTGGACTTCACCTTGGCTGCCATTGAACCACGCACAAAAATTTTCCTATGGACCACGGACCAGCTGTTGAGTAACAAGACAAATACTTTGAAAATTAAATGTAATCGCACTTTATTGACACAATTACACTACACGGCTGGGCATACACGAACTGCTTTAAACTTTCTGTACTGATAGCTTAAAGACTACTTCAAGCTGACGGAACCGATAGCTCAAAGCCAGTTGTGCTGTAGCGAACTGTAGACATGTACGAAGCGTCACTCACGACCGTCATGCTGCAGTCGAGTAGTCAAGATGCTGTTAAACCCCGTCGTCATATTACAGTTGAGAATTAATGTCGATGTATGGACTGCTTGGAGCGTTTTGAATGCTTGTCCAACGAACCTTATCATCATTCAGAAAATATTTTTGTTCGTAAAAGTGACAGTACGTTTTATATT
The DNA here is from genome assembly GCA_009867245.2 of Adranes taylori. Classification (NCBI taxonomy): domain Eukaryota; kingdom Metazoa; phylum Arthropoda; class Insecta; order Coleoptera; family Staphylinidae; genus Adranes; species Adranes taylori. The sequence continues at coordinate 1,285 of WYDF02130283.1, forward strand.
CATTTACAAAGAAAAGCAAAGAATCTCTAAAAATCATACCAAAGAAGAAAAACGTGAATCGAGGCTTATGAGCTAGTTTTCCAGAACTATAGAAAACTTTATCGGAGTGGGTCGTGCAGAAAAGGCAACAAGGCATCGGGATTTCGTGTATTGAAATTAGGCTGAAAGCTCTAGAAATTAGAAAATCTTATGCGACTAAAAACGAATTTAAAGTTTCATACGCATGGGCAGTTTGTTTCATGAAACGACATAGGCTTTCAGCTTGTAGAATAACCACCATCGCACAGCATCTTTTAGACGACCACGAAGTTAAACTTTTGAAGTTCTAAAAGCTTATAATATAATTGAGCAAAGAACATGTGTATAGCCTTTCACAGTTTGGAAATGGCGATCAAACACCCCTGATTTTCGTTATACCATACAACAGGACTACATATATGATAAATAAAAAAACTGTGTCAATTCAAACAACTGGACATGAGAAGTTTCACTTTATTTTCATAATGGCATATACCGCAGCTGAAGGAAAGTTACCGCCGTACATTGTTCTTAAAAGAAGCTATCTTCGTGGATTGCATGTTTAAACGACGGTAATCACACATATGCTGCAGGTGGACGTACGCGTCAACCGACCTCTTAGACGTTGCAGAATGGGTACTTTCGACATTGCATGAATTAAATCCGTCTATAATTAAACAAGGCTTCCTCAAATGTTGCTTATTGAATAATTTGGATGGCAGTAAGGACAATATATTATGGGAGGATGGGCAGGTGTCATCAGATCAGGATGATGATGCCAATAACAACGCGAACAATAGATGAGCTGTATTCTAGTGAAAGTGAATGTAAAATTTTTAATTAGTTATATTAATAAAAATTTGTGCAATTTTTAAATAATTAGAAGAGTTATGAGTGCGCATTATATTCAAATTTTAATTTTTCTTCGAAAATTTTGCGCCAAATCAAGGGTGCGTATTATACTCGTGTGCGCATTATAATCAAGATTTTACGGTACATCAATAGAGGAGGATACACAGGTCCATCAACGTCAACAAATAATGCTAACTATTCAGTTACTCCTGATAATGCTTCTACAACTATGCAAATGCTATCACAAAAATCTCCAACTTCAGTGGTATCCAACAATACTGCTTACTCGATTTTTGGGGATGTCTTTACGGAAACTACATAAAGGCAATAAACTATTATGATAATGAAAACATATTGAATAAACCACTACTGAACTTCTTTAAAATAAAAACTAGTAATAAATATGTTTATTTCACTGCAACTATTTTAATATTTCCTTTTAATATAATGGTTTTTATATAATGTTCATAATTATTAAATAACTTAAAAAAATTGTCATTTCGTCTAATTTTATTATCTAAAATATGCACTCGTTCATCAAGCGATGAAACTGACTTACGGAAATAATTTTAAAAAAATTGTCATGCTCTCGAAGCTCTATAAATAATGCATGAAAGTTCCATGCTGTTTTTTTTTCAAAAATAGGATGGATCCAAAAACTACGGCGTTCCGATCTCTTTCCGACGTAATAAAAGAACGAGCAACAGTGCTTCTTCGGCAAAGTCTATTGTTAAACTGCAACTACAAAACCCTATGATATGCTGACGAACTCAACAATTCGACTGCTTGAAGTAGTCGACAAGCTTCTCAAATGAACTGCTTCCCGCCAACTTTTATGTAGGTGCCTGTGCAACAGCTTGAAGCAGTCAGTATATTGGCGGCCTAAGTTAACTTATTATATGTTATTAATCCATTATTATTTATTCAATCTGAACACTACGGTTCAGATTCAATTATTTAATGTTTATTAAATAATTGACCTGTGCTATGAAAATTGTATCCCCTCTCGTCAATTCTTTTTTTAAAGGTATGAACTAAGCCCTCCTCGCTTTTAAATTTATTTGCTACATCACACTTAGCATATGATTTAGGCCCTTTGCTTCAATTCTAGACGAATCACTGCAAGATCACCCTTGACATCTTTGCTAACAGGACTCGCTCTGTTAGCAAAAGGTGTAAATCCGGCCCTGAACACGAATAAATATTCTATTCTAATAGTTTCAGCTGACAAAGAAATTTTAGATACTTATTTAACTTCATTGATCAGAAATATATCAAACAACTCAATTGTCTGTGGTTCTTTTCTGATATGCAACTAGTTTTCAGATTTTGAACTTAAAAGCTTCATATTGTTCAACCTCCTCGGCTATTAAGTTTCCTAGACACTATCGCGCAAACATTGCTAACTGTTCTGTTCGCAGCACACTTTGCATTACATTGTGAAGCTGTTTCTTCACCACAAGATGAAAATCCATATTGAATATAATCTTCGTTGTGCTTCCCTTTCACAATCTTTGATTTTTTTGTAACACTACTCATACTGGGTTCATCATCATCTATCACTAAATTCGAATATTTTTTTTGACTTAATAACTCGAGTTGCTGGGTGTTCAACCGTCAAGGCGGCTGTGCAATGACAATCAGTTGAGAGACATGCTGCGTAGTCGTGTACTAGCGCATATGTAGGTGCTAGTCAAAGTGTGTTAAAAATATTTGCTCCATGAAAACTGATACAGTATGATGATGATATAAAACAAATGAAATAACGAACTTCATATAGTTATAAGATTTTTTAAACAATGTGTTCAGTTTAAACAGTTTTTATATACAATTAATATTTACAATAGAAAATGCGTTATTCAGAGTTTAGGTTATAAATTTTAGCTGTGCCATCATCCGAAGTAGACATCACATAGTTTCCATCCCTTTCCAAACACAAACTCAAAATTCCTAGCTTATGTCCTGTTAACGTATTACATAGTTGTCCACTACGAACGTCGCAAACGTAGATAACACCATCTGTGGCTGCTACAAGTAGTTTACCATTGGGTGCAAATTTTAAAATTGTTGCCGATGATTCGATCTTAGCTTGGTGCCTAAGTATGTGCTTACCCAATTCCCATAAGCATAATTGTCCCGATAAAGCGCCCGTAGCTACAACACCTAACTCATTGTTAAAAGAACAAAATTCAATTTCCGTTTCGCCGTCAATTAATAAAACAGATAAAATCTTGCCATCTAATAATTTAAAAAGATGCGCGCTAGGTGTTAGAAGTCCTAAACTACCATCATCATTAATAGCTATATTATCAATAGTAGTTATTTGTGGATCGCTTAACAGCCATATAGTTTTTGCTTCTTTTAAACTCCATAGCTTTACAAGTCCATCATTATAGCCTACGATTAACAGTTTGCCATCTGATAATAAGCTCCCGCACGTCGAAGCAGCACCATGCGATGGCATGACCTTACAATTACCTTGCGGTATTTGGAACATGTAAACATCGCCTGAATGACAACCAGCAAATATAATATTGCTCATTTGATGCCAATTTAGCCATTCCAAGTCCTCACCCTCATAACACCAAATTAACTTTTTTTCTTTAACGCTCCAAACTTGTATAAGTCCTCCCATATCACCTGTCACAATATATTGGTCATCGTAACTGAAACCCACATGTGTAACAGAGTCTTTATGTCCCGTGCATTCAAAGAGAATTTCAGCATTTAGTGTTGACCATAAGTACGCCATGTCATCTTCACCACCTACAAATATGACAATAGTTTCAATTCCGGAATCTGTTAATTAAATATAAATGCAAGTCCGAACCCATATGTTTAGTAATTAAAATTTTTGTGTTCCAACAAAAAATCATTTGTTAATGTATCTTTATAACATGTCTGTAGTGCTTAGGTCTATTATATAATCTCGACATTTTTCGGGGCAACAACCACTTCATCAGAACTAAAAATAATAGCTTTTTCTACTAAGTACCTATTTGGTGCTTTTTCAAAAGAAAAAGTTCTACTAAACCCTTACAGTAACTTTTATTAAGCAGTAATAGTTTTGGTTTATAGATCTTATGAATATAAAGTACTTGTGTTCCAATAGTTTTTCTTCTATCTAGTGTTATTAAGCCTAGTATTATAAGCTGCGCCCTTTATGTAAAGATTTTGGGTGTTACTAAAAAGTTTCTTCCCGTAGTATATTCAGGCACTCTAATTAAAGCCCTCTTACTGTTTAAGACCTTAAAGACCTCTAGTTTTATTTTTTCAGATTCACTAGAAACAACATGATTTAAAAGAATGCAATTATTTTCAAAAGCAAAATAATGAGAACTTCAAACGCCCGTTTCTTTAACTCTCAAACAATTATATTAATAGTTAAATCTGTGTATTAATAGTTTTTGAGATATAAGCAACATTTGTTTTAATTTGAAACTTGGCATTCTATTGAAGATATTGTAATACAATTACTTCAGATATATGCAGATTATAATGTAGCCTCTTAAAATTAAATACTGGATTTCGACAAAAAAATTAATTACAGGTTTCTGTCATTTTAAATCTGGTGAAAGGTTCTTCACTGAAGTCTTGCGCATCTGGTTATCATATTTAATTCAGTTCGGTCATTTCAAATCTGGCGAAAGGTTCTTCACTGAAGTCTTGTGCATCTGCTTGTCATATTTAATTCAGTTCGGTTAACTCGTTTAAGAGAAGTCACCGATCATATCAAAAACGTTTTTCAAAAATCATAAGTCAATAGACTTTCTGGATGTTTTACAATTGGCCTTTTTTACCCTTGATTATATGCAGACTGCAAATGTAAATGAAGGAAGAAATGTTAGACCTAATAACTTTTATAATTATATTGATATAATCATATAAACAAAACTATTCGAATTTACTTGTAGTTTAAATCAGTACGACAATCGATGAATCAGTACAATTTTGAATTTATAATCAACACATCGGTACTTATGAAACTCTGTACTTTTTAGCAGAATAACTTTATTTATTATGTATTGATACCTGTAATAGCTAGTGTACCATCCTTGCTTAAAGCACTCGCAAAAACTGAACTCTTGTGACCGAAAAATGTTAATTTAGAAACATCTATAACTTCTTCCCGAAAAACATCAGCCTCGGTCACGTCGTTTTCCATTTGTTCAGCGTCACCCACTTCATCCTCATATTCATCGTCCTCAAAATATTCTCCCTCGTCCAAGTGTACAATTTCTACATCATCTTTTAAATCATCTGGAAGATCGAAATCTTCTTCCATTTCTGGTGCTAGAATTATTTTACTACAGCCTTTTGAACATTTATCTATTTATGAAGGTTATGTTTTGAAAGGTTTTGACGTTTTACTCTATGGTTCGATTTGAACTACTAATTCTTCTACACATTACGTGAACCTGTAGAATATCAGGCTGCTAATTCAGGCTGCAATACCTCTTTTACAAAACCTATGAACTTTTAATTTTTTATGACATCGTTTGTGTTTAGATCATCTTCGAATTTTGTACTTATTAGTGCACATGAGTGAATACGGTAAATAAGGTAAATAATTTAAAAGTATTTTAATTATATAAAAACTTAGAACCATTACTTTTATAGCACTTCTAAACTCCCATAACTTACATTGACCAGCTGTTTTCTTTACGAATTAATAGTCTGGATGTCTGAAGATAGTCCGAAATTAATAGGTAGTAAATCAAAAAGTATATGTTATTTCATTTGATGAAAACTATTCTCTTGTTTTTGCACAAATATGTATTTATAGGCGTAGAATTTCCAAGGACAAATTTTACTATCATTCATTATAATAATTTAATTAATCTAAATCAATTAACAATTTCTTAATTGACTGAGTACCTATTTACTGAGTGTTCTATATAATAAAATCAAAATGTCAGTATTTTAAGGTGGCCAATAACGGAGGTTATCTAATTTAAAGGCATAGATAGTATATAGTGTTTCTCAAAATATTTGTTTATATGCACTTAGGCCTTCTTAATAAATACGATATTTTATAATCTAATTTATTTTGCAATAGACTTTATATAGACTTACATTTTCATTATTACTTTTTATCTACCAAAAAAAGTTTCAAATTTGATATTTTATAGTCGTTGGCATTATCAAGAACTGCTTTCAGTTAATATTCGTACGTGTGAATTTTAGGAATACGGCTAATTTGATGAATTAAAAGGTCAACTTTAAAAAATGTTGAACGTTAAAGCTTCTAATTATATATTAATTGAAATAGATTTAAGATCATTTTTAACTAGGATATATTCCATTTCGAATTTTTATTTCTAATGTATCATCTAAATTAGAAATGAAAATAATAATTTTTCAAACAGGGTTTAAGAAACACAATGTAAAAAAAACCTGTTTATTAAACAGGATATTTAATGAATGGTATTTTAATTGACAATTTGTTTAAACTATTGTCACTTATTTGTACTTGTTTGATAAGACCTCATTGAACTATATATAAGTAACTCGAATGGATGCCTAGTAACATAGTTTTGAGACAGAGAGTTTTATGCAATCCGCAATACTTTGGTATACTTATCTCTGTTTAACTCTATAATACTAAATATAGGAAAAATTAACTAATCCACACATGAATCTAAGTAAAAATGATAATTATTGCTTGATATTAATATATTATATTTATTTATCAGAAAATTTACATTGTTTATAGTTATTTATAAGTTACTTAAGAATAATAATTTTATTTATTACTTCTTTGACTACTTGTTCTTCGTCTGTTCTTTGACAAGTTATTGTCTTTAGTTTTGTGCATTGCTTTTGTAAATACAAGGGAAAGTTAAAGACACTGGGAACAGCTGATGGCTTTAACCGTACAGGTGTAACTTTCATGCAATCTACTAATAAAAAATGATCACTGCAAATTCTGGTACTTTTAGAAGGATACTACTTTTCTCTTCTAATGGCTGTGATCCATTATTTTAATAGCTGTGGGTGATTAGAAGGAAACTTTAACGAAAGAAAAGGAAACTTTAAGAATTAAGAAATAAGTAATCTTAACTTTACTTTAACGCCTATAATATAATCTACCGATGGAAAGGTATATCTTTCCGCTTACTGTGCAAATTTTTGCAGCCAAAGGCATAGCAATATACCACTATGGTTAGAGCTAGAAATTTATGAAATTAATTAATCAACATGTAAAGCAATGTAAATACGTAATTTAAATAATGTAAATACGCAAAGCTGAATATCCTTAACAGCCTTACATAAATCAGTACAAGAGCGAGAGAAATACTAAAATACATTCCTCTCGTTCTGCCTCTATTTTAAAGGGCTGACTATACATAATCGCCATTCGAGTTACGTAGAATACAGTTCAACATAACTGCGTCGTGACTAGTGACATCTATAATTGGAGCACCTATTAATCTCCTTTCAGTATTTAGTGTTTGGTTTATATCCAATTATCTGTTGGTATTCTATGGTTCTTATCAATCGTTTGCTGTCAAGATTTTGAAAAACTTGAAGGCTCTTTACACTCACTTGAAAGATATATTTTGCATAGTAATTACAATTTTGTACTTGTTTGATTTAGAGAATCAGATTTACAGAGTTAACTAAATTTTAAACAAATACGCAATAAAAATAGCAATTAGTCATTATGGAAGAAAATATTTTAACCACCTTAAAAATATTAATAATTGGTGAAAGTGGTGTTGGAAAGTCAAGGTAGATTTTTATACTTTCTATTTTCTTATGTAAATGATATGTTAATGTTTTTAATAGCTTATTACTCAGATTTACTGACGATAACTTTGATCCTGAACAAACACTAACAATTGGAGTAGATTTCAAAACTAAGAGAATAGATGTGGATGGTGCCAATGCAAAATTAGCTATTTGGGATACAGCCGGTCAGGAGAGGTTTAGGACACTTACGCCATCATATTATAGAGATGCACAAGGTGCTATTTTAGTTTATGACATTGGTAATTATAATACATTTAGTAAACTTGAAAATTGGTTAAATGAGCTTGAAACGTATTCTACGAAATCAGATATTATTAAAATGGTTGTTGGTAACAAAATTGATGTGGTTAGTTATAATATTAACTGAATAATGAAGTAGTTTTGATTATATTTTAATTTTTTTCAGGAACATAGGCAAGTCAGTCGCGAGGAAGGATTAAGATTTGCTCGAAAACATCAAACGTTATTTATTGAGGCGAGTGCTAAAACAAAGGATGGCGTCAATTGCGCATTTGAAGAATTAGTTCATAAGGTAAGTGTTTCTTAATATAATACTTTACTTTTTAACTAATATATTTTTACAATAATTTTTGAACGATCAAATAAATACTACAATCATACAATTCTTTTAACATTACTGTAATACATAATTCATTAGTAATATTTTTGCTTGCTGTTTATCAAAAATTCTTATGGCAGTCAAATTAATTGAAACTGAATTCAAGCCATTTTAGAGATCCATGTCGATTTTAGGAGCCTATGGCGGCCTGGTCTCCATCGATCATGATCTCCGCCGTAGAGTAATGATTTTTCACTTAAATGTACAATAAACTTCCCGAATTAGTTAAATATTAGTTCAACTTCAAAGTAACGTCTCTAATAAAACATTATATGATTCTCTACAATTTCTTTTATTTAATATCGAAGGGTAGAAAAAATCTGTAATGTATAACTTAAGTATTGTGAGAATCTACACATTTAGGTATTATTAAATATCATCTCAATATCATACTACATCAAAAATATGTCAATATGAAGCTGCTGCTTCAAATCCAAAATGACGAATTTGTGAAAAATGATTATTTATAAGAAATTAAACAGATTAATTAATAAAAATGATGATCCAATAATAACAAAGTCCATGAATCCTGTAGCTATAAAAAATTTAGGTCCATAGATTGAATCAGAAATACAAAATGACGATTCAATATATTCAAATGTGCTCACAGATTAAAGCATTCAATATTAATTTATCGTGCTCTTTATGTTCAAATTGCGTAATGCAAACCAAAATTTCAATGATCATTAACCAGCATATAATTTTAAGTTTTATTTTTGAATTTTCAAATATAAATATATGCTAATAAAGTTAATCCTCTCCTGTAACGAATCATCTTGCTCTTCAAGTATTTTTCTCGGAAATCAAAATTGAAAAGACTCCCAGGACGGATTTACGTATCTGTCGTTCCTAGCCACTATTCTGACACCCGCCCTTAGCTTTTTCGCGCAATCTAAACTGTGGGGTAAATGTTAATAAAAAGACTAAGAGTTACTGTTTTCAAATTTAATTCCATAAGAATATACTGTTACAAACTCATTTTCATTAAGGTAAATTGACTTACTAAGCATAACACAAAAACAAAATCAGTGGTTAGTTAAGAAAGTAAATATATACTCCATTGCTGAAAAACTAACAAATCAATTCATAGTACATCTAAAGTGGACTTATTTTACCTTACATTGGTTTTCTCCTGGATTTTATTACTGATAACTCCTCTATTAGATCTTCAACTTTCATCTTGTCACTGTTTAAAAGTTCAACCTCGATGTGTAGAACAGCCAACGACTTTAGTTTGTCTTTATTCATTCTCGATCTAAGACAAGACTTTATTCTTTTTAAGACAGAAAATGAACATACCTCTGCCCGAAAAGATAATTGAACGTGAACACCAACTTCAGGCATTTTATGAAAATTATCTATAAATCATTTTGAAATTAATGTATACACTTTTCCGGTCTTTTGAAGAGTGGTAGTATTGGGCACAACTCACTCATCATGATGAATACATTAGAGAAGAACAACTCCATTCAACATTCTCCAACGTTGATATAGCTCTTCGTATGTATTTGTGCACAGCTGTTTCTAACGGCCGCTGAGCAGTTAGTAAGTGTCCTTTGACTGCCGTTCTCGGTCGCCGCGGCGCGCCGGCCGTTCTATACACACTGCGCCTGGCACCCGTCAGGCTGTGGCGCCTGGGATCCGTCAGGCTGTGACGCCCCTCACGTGCCTAGTGGGAAATCCGTCCCTGCTCCCTCAGCTTGCCAAATAATTCTAAAATCATGTGATTTAATATAAATTTAAATGAGAATTTAATATAAAATCTTGAGTGGATTTGTGTTTACTAATTTTCATAAATGTATTCAATTCCTATTTTATAGATTATTCAAACTCCAGGTTTATGGGAAAGTTATAGCAGTGGTGGTCTCCAAATAGGAGAATATAAAGATCACAGTATACTTCAATCGACTTGTTCAAATTATTGTTGATATTTATTTAATACATATTTAGTGTTTTATGTTATATAAATAATTTATTCAATTAAGCTGGAAAATTTATATTATATTTTAATGCCCTAGTATATAATTTTTAAAATATATCTGTAATATTGGTTAACTAAATACTTAGAATATACTTAGAATAGATAATATACATTTTTCCCAAGAAATAAATAATCTTTATTAATTGGACCACCCTTTATATCAATGTACAACTCATAAATATACATAAAGACTAAATAATAAAATTTATTACTCAATAATGTAATCAATAATATATCTAGTATAATATATTACATGTAAAATAAGTTTGCTTAATTATCTATTTAAATAGCCATTCGAATCATATTTTTAATTTGATCATTTCGGGATTCCATGAATTGAACTATTTCTGCAGAAAAATTTCTATTATAGATAAGAGTTAACTATCCTGAGTATTTCGAAATCATCAAACAAGTAATCTAAACTACCATTCTTCTGGCTGGATAATGTCAACTTTGACTACATGGAAAGCCATCAAAGGACTCGTAGACCATATTTTCAAGTTGTTTGAAATTCTGTCCATGTTTATATATTCCGAGACAGAATTGCCAATATGCGTTATTCTAGATAATAGTTCGTGATACATATAATTGCTTGGTGAGATTTGTAGAAGCGTGAATTTATTGTGGGACAGTAATTTTTTTCTGTCCAAACAACTCTTAAATAGTTTATATAACCGCTTATTATTTTATGAGATCTATTTATTACCTTTCGCCTATTTTCTAATATTTATAAATTTAAATGCATATCTGCTGATTCTAAAGATGTTTTTTGAGTTGTTAACGCGGACCACTAATAATAATTGATACTTTATTGCTTCTTATGCTTCTTATGTTTAACAAAAAAAATGATGATTGTTAATCTCGCGAACTACTAAAATTTTTCTGCCGGATACAGGTGGTTTGCGGACCACTTATTGAGAAACAAATGGTCCACTGTATAATTTGCTATATAATTTCATAGATTCCTTTGATTTGTAGCAATTTTTCGATAGAAATTAATGTTTCCGACTAGCCATTGAATGAGGTGAAATGTCGCGTGCTATGAAATAAATGTGCAGAAGTTAGCTTTCGTCGTTCAGAATAGCATATATAGAGCCCGGGGTTAGAAGTAATAGAGGTAAATTGTAGAGCAGGCTCAAGCGGTTCAAAAGAGGAAGAAACTTTGCTTGATTTGCGGTGAAGCATTTTCCAATTTCCGCCCTGGGGAAAAGTGGATGCAATGTCAGATATGTCTTAACTTGTCACATGGAGAATGCACACAAAAGTCTGACTTATTTGCCTGACCGACTTATTTTTGTCAGTCTTATTCTGAAGACGTGTTACTTCTGATTAATTTATTTTGTTAGATCTATCACTTTTTGTTTCACTTTTCTGGGAATAGACAAAGTTTGAAAATAACCATCAAAACTGAATCTCCTAGACCGTGCGAGATAAGATAAGAATTTATTTATCGAAGTTACATAGTACATCGATATGTCATAAAAAATACAAAATACAAATATAGATATTTAGTAATACTTCGAAGCTAGATTGTGACACACACATCAGTAAATAGTATAATATAAAATCGCTATCCGCGTCTGTCTGTCTGGTTGTGTTCTTAGTTTTTCTAAACGACGCAACGGATTTTGATATGGTTTTCACTATCATTTAGCGAATTTCTTACAGAAGGTTTATATGTTAATACATGCATATTTTATTTATAGAAAGTAGAGAAAAGTCGATGTTTTGTAATCAAGTCGTAAAAACTTATTTTCGGGCGCTTACAGCGCTAACGTGAGTAAACGTTATGAGATACATCTTATTCAATGTCCGATTGCCATATGTATTTGAGTACCAGGAATATTTTTATGCTATCCACTTTGTTGTAACTCGCTTCAGGAGACACGGGACTTGCCGCGGCCGCAGCCAGTGGTAATGAGACCATGTCGCTGCACGCGGCAATTAACCTATGTCGCTGGCTGCGGAAATGCGGACCGAAGGCAAATATGGGGGCAAAACAACGTTTGTCGGGTCCGATAGTAACATATAATCACGTACAGAGTAAGCCACAAATAAAACAAACACATGTTGATACATCTAAGTTTGAATGCTCAAGCGTTAGTAGGACGCTGAAGCACGACAAGAATATTCTTTAAGTGTCCTGATCTATGTTCTACAAAGTCCGACCCAAGCGTCACAAACATTATAATTAGCTATTTAGCTATGTGTGGTTTTACTGTTTTCATAGAATTCACTTAAAGTGCAGAAACTTTCTCTGACCAGAAGAGCTTTAAGCTTTGTATTCTGAAAGCTTTGAGATATTTTGATACAGTAATTCGATCGTTGTGAGTTGTGAGAATTTTCTATAATTTGTAGGATATTAGTAATGCTCGGTTAAGTTTTTGTACCGGGAGTCTTGGGTGTATGGGCGTTTATTTGCCGCATAAAATTAAATAACGCTGTAACTCTAAACTCGTTGATTAAAGTGTGAAAAATATTATTGTTATATAATATAATGTCTATTTAAGAGAATAAAATAGAAATTGAATAAAAATTACAAAGTAAAATTTGTAATGTTTACGTAAATTTAGAAGAAAGAAGCAGGAGAGCGAAAATACACTACTAGAACAACCAGATAATAACTTAAAACTGAATGATACTAGGAAGTTCTATCGCGAAGTTAACAGCATAAAGGAGGGATTCAAATCAAGGATAAACATGTGTAAGGACAAGGATGGCAATATACTATCTAATAAGGAAGACATTTTGAGCAGGTGGGTAGAGCATTTCCAGCAATTGGTAGGAAATTCACAAGACATAGAAAATACAGATCTGACACCTGTTAATACAGAACATGTAGAACCCTCAGCAGCCGAGGAAATAAGGGCAGCCATAAAAAGACCAAAAAACAATAAGTCTCCAGGCCGCGATGGTCTTCCTGCTGAACTATTCAAACATGGTGGAGAGGTATTAATCTAAACACAACTCTTAAATAATCCATGAAATTATTTGCAAAGTCTGGTCAAAAAAGAAAATGCCGGACGAATGGAGTTTGGGATTGATATGACCAATATACAAGAAAGGAAGCCAGTTGGAATGTCAACACTACAGAGGAATAACCTTACTTAATACTTATTACAAAATCCTATCCAATGTTCTGAAGGAGAGGCTGAAAACTTGACAGAAAAATACCTTGGCGAATATCAAGCGGCTTTTGACCTGGACTCTCCACCATAGATCAAATCTTTGTTTTACTACAAATCTTGAAAAAACACGCGAATATAGCATCGATATGTAACTTTAAATCTGCATATGATAGTATACTGGGGCCTAAACTATACGAGGCACTGAAGCAGCTAGAAATACCAGGGAAACTCATATGCCTGGTAAAGATGACTATGACTAACATCGTCTGATCTGCGGAAATACAAACCGATGATCGCAACCTTTCGCCACACAGAGGGTCTACCGAAGGCTTCTCAGACTTCATAACTGCTACGGAAATGATGGGGGTGGAAGTTACCGAAACTAAAACAAAGTTTATTCTAATAACAGCTAAAACCAGAGCAAGAAATGTAGGACAAAACCTAACAGTTGGCAACTTTGAAGTGGTTAAAGAATTCACCTACCTGGGCACTCTAATAGACGATAATAATAACACTTCTGCTGAAATTAAGAGAAGAATAGTAACGGCCAAAATATTATGGGTTAACCAAGTTTTTCACGAATGAACGTGTATCGCAGCCAACTAAGACAAGAATAAACAAAACATTAATAATCCCCGTGTTAACATATGGATCGGAGGTCTGGCCATCTACCAAGAAGATGACAATGCCCTATTAAGCTTTGAAAGAAAAATACTCAGAAAATTTTTCGGCGGTATATGTGAGAATGGGGATGGAGATATAACTTCGAACTGCGAAACTTATATAGAGAGAAGGCACATGGTAAAGACATAATAACTGTTATAAAACTAAACAGGTTAAGATGGGCAAGACATGTAGCCCGAGCAGCACGTGAAAACAACCCTATAAAGAAAGTTCTTGAGGCCCAACCCATTAGCAGCAAAAGTAGAGGCAGGCCCAGGCATAGATGCGTGGATGGTGTATTGCAAGAAGTATTGGGCCCCTAATTGGAAATTAGAGGGCCAGAATCGTATAGAATGGCGTAAGAAGCTTGGGAAGGTCAAGGCCCTTGTAGGGCTGTAGCACCAAGATGATGATGAATACGTAAATTTGGTGTGACGTCATTTTGTAAGTTTTCAACACAAGACGGAATGCCAGACTGCTTTTGGATACTAATTATATTGATACTTATAACTTGTTTGAGTTACCGCTCTGTTTTGCTGTATTGTATCAAATTGGTAATAGTAATTATGATAAAATAGGATATTAAAAATCAAATTAAACGTCAAATTCTTTATTAAAATTAATAAGGTAAAACAGAAACATGAATACATCATAAAGTTGCTTATATACAATTAATTTTAATAATTATAATAATAGTACATCCTTATGCTTCACAATATTTATACTCCCTTAAAGAGAGTGTACCAGGTCTTTCAAAAAATTAAATTTGAGTGTATACGCTTGGAATAAAAGTTTTTTTAGTTTTTTTAGCCACAATTTCACTGGCATAAGTAGAACGCGCAATATCCGAAGCTGCTAATTTACTTTCACCTAAGCTAAAGACTATAAACAAACTAAATTATTAATTAACAGAAGGTTCATTGAAATTGGAGCAAAATTGTCAAAATAATCATTACAGAGAAGAAAAAAAAAACACCTGTTAACAAATTAAATATTGAGCCCTCTACTTACGCCTTTCAAACGTTTCAATAATTAAATTCGTTAAATATTTCTTAAATGAAAATGCTTATGTAAATTAATAAGTCCGTGATTAATAAGCAAGCAAAGGATTTTTTTTTGTTGAATTTTTTAATAGTCCATAACAGCTAACTATGAATCTTAAAATTCATTATCACACCGTTTCAAAGAAATGTTTGTTACATTACGCATATTGATGAGCAGTTGAAACAATTACACTACGGGGGGCCTGTTAAAAATGTTTTTATAAAATATCTATTTTAACTTTTACCACGATTTAATTTGACAATAGTTTTTATCATCAATCGATCTATATTAATTAATTTGGAATACATCAACGATTTTAAATATAAAAAATTACTATAGGTTCAGTTTGGTGCCCTTTAGTGCTCTTTATTTGAACTACTCATTATTTAATGACGACATGAATTTTTTTATATTTCCTGAAAGTATGGCAGATATACGTTTTTTCTTTAACCTTATTAGTTAATAAAACTGGCTTAGATGCGGTTTTATTTAATCAGATGCCTATAAATATAATATATCCCTGAAAATAGACATCTTTCCGCGCCATATTTTATTTTAAATATATACCTGAGAAGTAACTTGTTTTGTACTCGTAGTTTTTATACATGTATATATATAAATATTTTATGTGTATATATTATAATTATATATCCAACTATATTATATATTAATATAAAGTACCTATATCTATAATGAATTGAGGTTAAATCTGAGGTAGTTTATATTTATTATTTGTTTCTATTGTACTGTAGGGTATTCGAGCTGCTGTTAACTTAATAATTATTTTGCATTTTTAATATAAGATTTAGTTTGCATTTGATTCAATAAAAAAATTAGAATTACAGTCAAAAACAATCATTTCATAAACAAATTCCCTCATAAAATTTAGTAGAAATTCTTTAACGAAATTGTTGACTATCATAAGGCTCTGCGAATGAACACCTATTTCTTATGCCGCTTGTCAAATGCATACGTACGAACGTATGCGTTCCTTTGATACGTACTAGTTTACGGACAATCGACGAGAACATTACGCAAAACGAATGTTGGCCGAAGTTAACCTTCCACACGCTATGCGAATCAATCCTGATGACAAATGTTGACCAAATATATGGGGCCGGCTTCAGCCGGATACATTTGGGACCGGCTTGGGATCATCTGGGACCGGCTTTAGCTGGGAACATTTGAACTTGAATATTCCTGCTGTAGCATTCAGCAGAGCACAAAGAGCGGGTTTAAACCTTCAAAGCCCTATAATACGGTCTTGAGGCAAATTAATTGTTTATACACATAATATGTATAGATTTTCTTTGTATATATTTAATAATGTCTTTTGCTATTTGTCTTCGTATACAAAAAGTAGTTTATTGTTTTCTTATAAAAACTATAAATATAAACTCGAACATAAATTTTATATTCTTTCATTTAGCTCGTTTGAATACTTTCACAAAAAATATGAAGAATAAATAATTTAAAACAGCTTTTGAAATACATTAATTTTTATAATGAATCAGTTGCATACTAACGTACTTTATCCTAAGTATAATACAGAGGTAGGTAATGAGGTAGTGAATATATGAACACATGTCTTAAACTGTTTTCATTTTTTGTTGCTAATTTACTGTAATCTGACTATCTTGGATAAATTTCAGAAAGATGGTCATTATACTAGTTTTCAAGTAAAATGTGATACTGATTTCATAGAGTAAATTTTTATTGGAATATCTTATGTTTTGTTATTTTTTGTCTGCAAAAATGTATATAGTATAGTAATACCTCGCCTCGTGGACACAGCCCTATTACCCCCAATTCTAATTCGAACAGTATAGGAATCTAGTAAAAAGTATGTTTAACGGGGTTCATAAGTTTAGCTCTTGCGCAAAAATAGTCCACACAGATTGAATAATTTCCTGAACTTTTCGGCGAGCTGCACATCATTCTTTGTTAACTGCTGCTTTATATTTTATGCCGGTCCCAGATGATGTGTATATTCGGCAAATGCACGCCAACTCCACACATTTGATTCGTGTTAGTTTACAGACAATCGACATCAACATTACGCATAACACGTATTGGCCGAAGTTAACCTCCCACATGTTACGCGAATGAGCTCGGATGGTGACTATTGGCCAAATACACACATTGTCTGGGATCGACTTTTTTCTATATTCATGCCGCTGCGCAAATAGCATGGACAAAAGAGACGAAATGTTACAGTAGGAGTAAGACAGCCAATAAAGCTTTGATGTGACACAAGTTGAATAAAGCTTCCACTGTCAATGACAATGACAGGTGAGCGGTGTTTGTTTAAGACAGATTTTTAGTTTTGTTGCTGTTTGTTTTCAGTTGGTTCGTAGTTCTTTTCCTTTCGTTGTTTATCTTGGTTAAACCCTGTTTTCTTAGCCGCTGTTGTAATGTTCTCTTGTAATTTTTTATTCTCTTCGTAAAGTTTGTGTTCTTACAGCTGATAACTTGATTTGTGTTGTATGTAATTCTTCGTTTATTATGTCTTCTTCAATGTTTCCTTTGTTGTCCAAGTTTTTGTAATTAATCTCTTTTATTGTGTTTGTTTGGGTGATAATTGTTGACTTGATGATTTTTGAAGTAGAAGTGGTATATGCATGGTCGTCTGAAGACATATTGATATCCTCTGCATCTTGTTTTGAAATTTTTAGTTATTTTTCCTGTATATATTTTGTTATTTTGTAATTATTAAGTTTTTTATTTTTTAATTTTCTTATTTTTTAAATGTATTATAAATAAGGGAAACAATTATACAACAGCCCTTTTATTTCTTCATGTTGCTGGAAGATTTTTACAGAGCAATTAATTTCATTGATTTATAAAGTTTATCCAAGATATTCATAAAAATTGTAATACCTGAGTAAAATAGAATACACAATATTTATGGAAGGCAGTAGAGTTAAAACTGAAAATACAAATAAAATCCCTGATGAAAATACCTGAGTTGTTAACAACAATATTACAATGATATTGAATTAATAGTAATGCATGTTGATTACAATAATATGATACACCTATTATCCTAAATTTAATAATATTAATCAACGTTATATTTGTGTGAATGTTTTTGTCTACTTTATCCTTACACTTTGCAGCATCATTTCAATAGAGTAAATTATAATGTATTTAATCAAAGTAGTATTTATTCTAATAATTCCGAAAACTTTTAGTATAAAATTTAGTAAAATACAGTAATGTATACAATAATTTATTAAATATATTGACTAACTAAGGTCAGGCGGAGTTAATATCATACAGCTAAAAAAAAAGGTACCTACTGATGGTCAAAATTTATGAAAACTGGAAATATATCTACTATTAATAGTACAAATATATCTAGTATGAAACACCAAATTAGGTTAAAAACCAGGTACGGTAGATGGTTCAATTTCTGGTATAGTTGGTAGTCGTGATCAAAATTTAAAATTCTCTATATAATGTACACAAATGCACTATTACAAATGCAGTATTACAGAGTTCTATGAACGAAGATAGCAATTAGACGAAATGACGTCTTATATCCAGAGCTTCTTATCAGATCGTACCTACCGAGTTCGGGTAGAGGACAGTTACTCTTCAGAGTACAGCACCCTGAGCGGTGTTTCGCAGGGTTCTGTACTTGGACCCCTGCTATTCCTGTGCTACATCAACGATAAGTCCAGACAGACACCAAACCGAATTAGTCATTTTGCAGATGATACAAAGGTTATTGGGTATCCAGACGATCCAAATGATAATCCTATTCGAAATATACAACTGGAACAACAATGGCTCCTGCCTTTAAACGCTGGTAAATGTATAGATTTGCATATGGGTGCGGCAAATCCTGGAAAATGTTACTCACTTGTTAGTGAACCAATGAGAGCAGTATCTTCGCAGAAGGATTTTAGAATTACAATAAGCACAAACTTGATATGGGATGAGCATATAAATCGGGTAGTAAAGAAAGCAAACTCTTTATATAAGGAAGAAGGTATTTCCAAATTTAACAGCAAGTGCCTTCTTAATTATTTTCAAATCATACATTCGTACTGTATTGGAATATGGTCATCTGATCTGGAATCCATATTTCATGAAAGACATTGAGACTCTGTAACGTGTACAGCCTAATCTCAGCCGGCTGAGATTAGGAATTTATCTTATCTTATGAAGAGAGATTAGCGTCCCTGAAGCTTCCGTCACTAGTGGAGCAAAGAAATCCCTGAGATATGATCGAAACCTATAAGATATTAAACGGGCACTGCAGCTATAGGACATATTCAGGAAGAACACAAACACCCACTCGCGTGGCCACAGTCTTAAACTAAGTACCGAATTCTGTCGGCCAGCGAATTAGGTGTGAAAGTGAAAAAGATTAAAAATGGAGTAAAAGTGGTAAAGGAATAAGAAAATCTTCCACAGGGATGTGATCTAGCTAAGAAAAATTTAAGTCTGGATAAATCTTTGCGTGCTGTATACACGAGCTAAGCCACGAAGAAATGTTTCTTAGATCGACAAACAAAACAAAACCAAACTAACGTGAAGCATAATAAAAGCCGTCGGGCGGTAGTGAACTCTCCCAGAAGTACTTGGGTAATATTAGACAAATATTTGAATACAGCGCATGGAGGAATGTTTAGATATCCTACTGGAGTGCGTGGAACAACATTGGTAATTCCATTTAAACAGGACATGCCTGATTATGATTCATTTGCTAAAGCCAAAGAAGCTTATAACCTCCTCCACTTTCCTGTGAAACAACTTGTATTATTGGCAGTGCCTTCTATTTGCTTACCATCAGGGTTTTACCATCTGCAGAAATGAAACAGTCACAAACACTTCAACATCACTGATTATCAGTTCCGTTTTTCAAAAATGAGCGTTGATATATGTATATATATATATATATATATATACTTTAATTAAATCACAACCCTTGAATTAAACTTAACCTAATGTGATTTATTTAATCTAAATAATTACATATTTACAAGATACTAAAAACATCATCATTTAAAAAATTTTTGCTATTAAATGTTTAGTATTCATAAATTAGCTTTTACATATCGAAATAGAAGACATCTAGAAGGACAGTTTTTGAGGGAGAACGGAACTTTCAAAAGATGGATGGTTGGTCACCTTAATCAATGTCAACATGCAGAAGATAAACAATTGCTCTGTTCCTCGTGCGAGTATAAAACTTCACAACTCGCTAATTTGATAAAATATAATTGCTTACATAGTGGTGGTAAACTATATCATTGTTCAGAATGCGAGTTTAGGAATCTGATCCGAATAGCTTAGTAAGCCATTAACGCCAACATACTGAAGATGAACCATTTCATTGTTCCATTTGTGACAGCTTATAGAGGTAGTTTAGCGGCGAATAATCGCGTTCATACATAATCGCGTTCATACGTTTCTCTGTTCTAAATGTGACTATAAGACTACACAAAAGGTTGATTTGATAAACCGTAAAATCCTACATACTAGGAACAAACCTTTTCAGTGTGCTGGATGTGACTACAAGACTACTACGAAGAGGAATTTAGTAATTCATAACTTCCAACATGCTGATGGCATAGGTTTTCAAAGAAATATACACAATTTTACAAAACGATACTCTCGAGTAGAATTTTCCATCATGAATCCATTGGCAGCGTGGTGAATTCACACTAAAAATTGGGTGCTTATTTACGTATGTTTGCAGTGTGCCAATACGACTGAAATGTGGTCTTCATGGTTACCATTTTGGTCCATACTAGTACACAGTATGAACTGTGTTGGGAATACTTCCAAAATTAACCGCAACCATTGTTAAAGAGGTAGATCCTCTCTATACCTTTAGAATCAAAATTTCGTTTACAAAAGGCATGGTCTGATGCCCGTAAAAATTAGATTTCTACAAAAACAGAAAGGAAAAAGATATTCGATGTTCGGTGTTCATCAGAAACATTTCGAATTGATGATTTAGTTCTAATATAAATGCATACTACTTATAAGTAGGACGCTTTGTACAAGGGTCCGTATAGGGTGATACTAGTTTAAAGGTCGCAACCTAGTGATAGGAGTGAATAACCAAATTATTGGAATTCACAAGAATAAACAATATAAACAATAAAAGATTATAATTTTGTTTATCTCCCTGCGAAGCTGATAAATGTTTAGCATACTATGTTGCAAAAAAAAATCGGTCTGGGGGTAGACTACTTGTATATTAAAAGTGCTGTTTAAAACTACACGCGTGTGTTTAATTGAGTAAACAAAGTTTAAGAAAGATTTATAATTAAAAGCATTAATAAAGGTGATTTATCAAATTTAAAACAGTTGGTTAATATTAATTACACATTCCAATTATATTAAATAAAGTGTGCGCCTTTCAGCATTAACGTGTTGACATTACGTAAAATAATATTCAACAATAAGAATGCATATATAATTAAGATCACACTGATTATTAGATTCAATTATTATTATTATATTGATAGATCAATCAATCTAAATATATGCTTTAAGCAATACATTCGTACAATAATAAGTTTTTAGTATCTTGTAAATATGTAATTACTTAGATTATATAACCTTTGTTCGTGGATTCAAACACGAGCATTAACTCGGTCTAAGGGAAACCAGAGACATCTTCTCTGAATCCACTTAGGTAACTCTCAAGAGGCGCGTCCACGTCGTGGGGGTGGGCCCGACTTTATGAGTCGGTGGCTAAGTTCTGTTGAGGACCCAGTATCGCGGGGTATAACGCTTTACCC
>WYDF02130394.1:8452-23111 GCA_009867245.2 Adranes taylori
TTCAACTTTGTATATCACATATACTATTATATTGTACAATTATTGTAAATGGAGAAACTGTTAATAAAGCCTAATAACAAAACAATTTCAACGTTGACAGATTATTTAAACAGTTCTTACTGTGCAATCTGTTCTAACATTTGATATCACTCTATTGGTGAATGAAAATATAATAGTGGCATTTAATATTATAATCAGATTCAATAAAATAAAAAAGAACACTAACTTGTGTTTCCTCAACGTGCTTCCATCATAGAACTTCTTATCGCACTGACCGCAAGGATAATCACGTACACCGGTATGAATATTCATATGAATCATCAGGACACTTCGTCGAGCATATCGCTTACTACATATATGACATTCGAACTTTTTCTCACCCGTATGTGTTATAAGATGCTTCTTGAGGTGTTCTTTGCGACCAAATGCGCGCAAACATTCCACGCATTTATACGGGCGTAGACGTGTATGTACTGATGAGGTGTGTTTGTTTAAATTGCCTTTGTCGTAGAACTTTTGATAAAATAAAATTTTAAATAAAAACAGTCGAAATGTATTAAGTTTTTTTCTTTGTATTTTAAATTGTTAACAGAAATCGCTCAACTGTCATTACGCAAAAATGATGGTCAAATATCATTATTTTATTATGCTGGAGTAATGCAATCATTGCTATAGTTACTGTCACAGTGATGTTGTGTCTAAGGTATTTTAGTATGGTTTAACAATTTCTACTCCAATTTGAAATAAACTAGATTTATTGGCGATTCATCTAGATTTTTAAGTCGATTTATCGCTAAAATGTGATAGTTTTTTATATTTATAGCCAAAGTGTATTTTCTAAGCTATTAATCCAAGTAACTTAGAAAATCCAGAATAATGTACTTTCCTCGGAAGTTCAAAGAATTTTCCAGGAAAATACCTCACAAAAACATTTCCGTTATACAGGAAATCGTAGATAATGGATTGTCTGAAATATTTCTCAATATACCTAACAAAATCCGTCTTTGCCGTCAGAGAATACCTCAGAAAATTCATGTGGTGTCACAAAATCCATTTGTTTCAAAAAATGTATTTAGGTGTCCAGCACATCAAAACATTATGTTCTGTGTCCTACACACCAATTTATGTCCGTCATTACAGACAATTTCTATTTGCTTTATTTGTCATTTTAATTTTATTTATTTTCGTCAACAGCGGATTAAATAGCAAAGAAAGCATCACACGACCAAGAATTAGTAGATATGAAAAGATATTTTTTATATAAAATAATTTTACCTTCTTATGGCAAATATCGCATTCGAAATTTTTAATTCCAGCATGAATTCTTAGATGTTTTCGCAATGTACTTTGATCACTAAATGCTTTTGGACATTGATTACATGCATATGGTGTTTCTTTCGTGTGCGTTCGGATATGATTCTTCAAACGCCATCGATTCAAAAACATTCGTGAACATACTGAACACTGAACACATTTCTTTTCTACAACAATAGTTTAGATCACAGTTTCCATTCTATTTAAATTTACGTAACTCACTTTGTAAAGTAGTTAGATCAGGTATAACTGTATTTTTTTCAGTTGTTTGTTCGTTTCTGAGACTAGTATCATCATCACAATTGTAATAATTGTTATTATTATTATTATTATAAAGCCATTGTTCATTCAAATTTTCGTGAGATTTATGATTGATTTGGCCTCTTTTTAGACCTAAAATAAAATTAACATTAATCAATAAAACTTATTGATACACTTAAAAAACAAGGCCTGATAACAAGAAGATTGTTTTTCTTTAATGTCACCATAGATAGGCTGTGCTATTGATAATACAGGCTGTCAAGCACCATTATTAATCACAATACATTTTGTATATTGTGGGCTCTTAAAAGAATAGAAGAGGGCAGTTCAACTTCTATGAAAATATTATGTCAAAAGTTTTAAACTTTTGTAACAAGTAACTTGAATATACAGTGACAATCCTTTGAATTGGACAAAAACCTTATTGTGAAAGGTATTCCTATACTTACTCCTTCCTTTAAATTATAACAAAAAAAAAACATGGTTTATCTTACCAGAATTGTCTTCAGATATTGTATCCTTTAATAAATTCTCTTCAACACGTATTCTAGGAACTTTAGAAAAAATAATTTTATTTGGACCACTTAATCTAGTTTTAAATATTGTTTCTGGTGTATTATTCCAACTATTAAATCTTCCATAATTAAACACTGATGATGTCTTGCCGCCCGTAATCATTTTTGCTGCATAGTTCTCACATTGTCGCACTTTTGTATCTGTGGGTTCTTGTTTAATATAACTTTTAATCCCTTCTTCATTTATAGCACAATTATTTGGTTCATTAGGCATTTTAATTAAACCAGTTTTATTAATTATAGCTACCTGCGTCAAATGCGGTTCTAAATTTACTTGTGTTGAATAAATATATCGTGTTATCATGCTCTCTGTTTGTAAACACTTTCTTTTAAATTCGAATGCAATTTCGAGACTTTTATGACATGGATCGCACATTATGCTTTTTCGTGATATATTTAAAGCCTAAAAATTTTGCAATATCCTTAAAAATAAATAACCAAAGTAATCGGAAAATATGCACATACCATTTCAGGTATAATTGTAAGAATTTTATACCTATTTGAATTGTGTGACAAATGTTCATCAGTCGTCTCTATTTTATGATAAGTTAGCTGATCTTTATCAATTAATTGTAAACAAGTACGACAAGCCTCTAACATTCTCAAGCACTTTCTAGTACTTCAAATATGAGTTTCTGAAAAAATAAGAAATACATTTTTTCACCTTTTTTCATAATATACAAATTGATACAAATCAAACAGTCGGCCTTACATATATTGACATTTAAATCACTGAAATTCGTTGTGCATAAAATAAAACACACCATATAAACCATTCATTCTTTAATTGTCAATTTTATTTATTTATTTTTCAAATTTTTTATTTCTGTGTAAATAAACCAAATAATTTAAAACTTGGTAAATTATTACACCTTGGTAAAATTTATAAAAAAATTTCACGTAATAAATCTGAAGAAATCAATTGAATAAATAATCATCAAATTATGAAATCCACACGTGTGTTTCTGGAATCACGACATCTAATTGGACAGAGCAGTCAGGTTTCAGATCAGTTGCAAAGAATAGCTAACAAAGGGTTTCTAAATACAATGTTTAGCACTACTGTTAGTGAAATTTAAAATATTAGTTATGATATCGTTTATTAAAATGATAGATTTACATACATTTTAAATAAAAAATATTTGGATTTAAACGTGAACAAAAATAAAACCAGTTTTTATAGTTAAATATATTTATAATAATAAATTAATTAAGTATTATTTATTATTAATAATAAATCAATTACAGGTCTAATAAATAAATATTATAAATATATTTTTAAATATAAAATATACTTTGAATTAGTAAAATATATCTATTTTTTAAAAGGCATATTATTAAAACGATTAAAAGTTAACAGTGTGACGAGTTTATTACTGACGGTAACTAAAGGAACTTTATTGTTTATATTGTATTATAATGTTATAGCTTTGTTCGGACAGGCAGCTGGATAGTACGTATATTGATTACTGATTGCCTTATGCGCATGTGCGGTTTGTGTACGATTTAGCAAATTGGTTTCTAATTAGACTCTCTCAGAACGCTGTTCTAACGGGTTATGCCATTTTGACGCTGAACGCCATTATTCGACATCAACAACATAAGCAAATATAGCCTTAATTTCAGTTTTGTTATTGTTATTAATATTTTGTTATTATAAAAATAATTGTACAATGGAATTTGGTGGCACAGATTCATTCATGAGCCTCTAATATTTAATTTGTCATCATTGATTTCGCTAGCCTTAAAATATCAGTATCATCCTCAATCTAACTCGTAACATTTATATGTATCTAACTCGTAACATTATTATATATAGTATAATAATAATACAGCATAAAAGTAACAGTATAATAATAGTTTGATACTCCAACAAATAGAGTGCGCTACATTAACGGTCTGATAAAGAAAGTGAAAGGTTGAATCGTGCAACGTCCAACATAACCTTTTTTACCGATTTTGCCGGAAAATAAAAATTTAAAAACGTTTTAATAAAAATAACTTTATTTTATAAAATTAATCTAAAAATAAATTATATAGAATAATAGAAGAAGCAAAATGGACGATGAAGAAAATAACACTGTTCGATGTTTAAATTGGGGTAATTTATGGTTCATATATTTTAAATCAGAAATAATAGATAACTTAAATATTTTAGATGGAGACACACAAAATGCATTTATTTATTTTTACAAGAATTTACCTGAGGTAAGAAGTATACAGATATACATGTTGCGAATATAACTTTCACATCGTAAATATATTGCACTTACGATTTTTCGAAAAAAATTTTGCTCTTTAATGAAGGCGATAAAAAGTTAGTATTTAATATTTCCGTTAAATATTGACGCCAAATTAAACGGAACATGAAACATATGAATAGTTTTGGGAACAGTATTAAAAATATGAATTTTTTTATATGCTTTGTATTCAAGTGTAGCCATTTGTTTTACAACACTCACTTCACATTATTTATTCCACTTTGATAAGACATTATTTTTTATTAAATACTATATGATCATAATCTTCATTGATATTATGCTGTCCAGGATACATTAAGTCATTGACAAACTCTATATTTGTTTCATGTTGGTTCCAATTATTTGTACTATGTTCCAAATCACCATTACTGATTGAAGGTATTTCTTCCTCTGATTTTTCACGGCTTGTTTGTTTCGCTTGATACTTCTTTACTGATGACTTCTTCATCATATCAATTCTTTCTAATTTCTGAATTAAGGGAATAGTAATTAGAGATTTAGATGTAATATTTGATTCATGTTCACAGAACATATAACGCAAATGATTGTTGATGCCATACAATTACTAAACTTTTGTATTAGATATAGGTACTAGAGAACTGAATATAAATGCTGTCTGAAAACATTTAAAATAAAAATCTAAATGGTGTATTTGTCTCATTCAAGCTCAGTTTGTCCGAAAAACGAGCAGTAAATATAAATTTATATCAAAGTTTGACAGTGGTTGAGTAGAGATTGAGTCATTCAATTTCAATACCCAAACGCACAGAAAGACAGACATTGAAAAATACTACCTTTATCACATTTTTGCTGAAGAAAAATTAATTTGATTTTTTTGTCATAAATTGTTCTTTATTCAAGTTCAAAAGTGCAAGACTGTCCTATTATAAATTTTCCAAAAGTGAATGACGAGCAGCGGCGGCAAAGCGAAGCTGTCCGCGCCGCAGGCAAATACGGTGATCGAAGGATTAATGGGTAGGTGACTTATAGGGTAGACTCGTTCTTTAAGCCTCCCTTTTCTTTACGTGTGAACTCTTTAAAGCAATGTGAATATAAGACACGTGCAAAATAGAAATTCTAAAAAAACCCTAAAACATGAATTCTGTATCTTTCGTATACTTATATGTCTCATGTCCTAGACTAAATCTTTCTTGTACTACATACATGCGGAATTTGAAAGGTAAAAATTGTAATTTATTTCAATTTACCTTTTGTGGTTGTACCGGTTGTTTAAATTTTAAAATTTCTTGTAGTACTTGATCGCTAGTTTTAAATTGATTTTGCAGTGTTGGCTTCATAATTTTTGGTGTATCCAATATCATATCAGAATCTAATGGTTTTTGTGTTGGATTTTTAATATTTCTATCAAAATATACATCATCTTTGGTATTTTTATCAATTTGCTTTGTTTCTAATGTATTTATCTGGCTATTTAAATCCTGATCGATTAGATTTTGGTAATCATTCATCCATATTTGTGCATCATCCATTAAGATATTATACAAATCTTCAATGTCTTGTTGGAACATTCCTTCATCATTTGGAGATTTAGATAATTTACTATCGGTAGATTTCCCTCTGCTGCTATCTTGCTTAATATATACACGATCTTCTTCGTAATCAGTTGGTTGTGCGTCATGACTTTTATTTCCTAAATCCAGGCTATTTTGTTCCAACAATATTTGATCATGAGGCTCTCTTGATTTTAAATGAGTTCCTTTTGATATTTTGTTATTAATAATTTCGTTTATGCTTGAAACATCCATTATAATAGCATCTGAATCAAATTGATCATCAACTTCACTATCTGTGGAGGACTTACTCTCGTTGGGATGTGTCACATCATCTAAATTTTCTATAGGTTTATTTAATTCCAATTCTTTCTCATCACTTTTAGAAACATCCTTTAAGATATTATTCTCAGTTGTATAGTCGACAGTTTCGGTGTTCATTAATTTTTCACTACTGTCTTCAAATTGTTCAATAACTAATTCTTGGTCTTCAGATTTTCCTCCTTTCTGAGCGTTGTTTGTTTGCATTTCTTCCGCTGGTTGAGGATTTTTAATAGCATTTTGTGGACCTACATCGAAATAGTCATAATCGACATTTTGTTGGCCCAGATGAGTGTTTTCGGCAGGTGTTTCGGGTAACCGATCGATTACAATGTCATGTGCACCTATAATGAAGAGAGAATTTTGCTGAGATACGAAACACACCCAATAACTGATATTCAACTCATTATCATTATATTATATTTTTGTTATTAAGGAGTACTTGTTTTGCTATTCTCTTCTAATATTGACTAATTTCAGTTTGTTGATATTAGAAGCTAGATATTAGATGGACGAAATTTGTTGATATTAGAAGCTATGAGAAAAAGTAACAAGTTGGTTGAACTCTAAAAATTGTTGCATTTCAATTTGTGACAATAAAAACATTTCTTAGAGTTATTAGAACATTGTAGTTTTCTGCACTGTATTGTTCAGTTGATTTTGGTCATGATTTTATCTACATTTAAATGAATTGATTTGAAAAACGATATTGGTAGGCTACTTTAATGCCCGAATAGGAGATATCGTCGTGCCCGGTATTAGACAACGATTTAATGAAGCCAATAAAGCTGATAGCGGAGATGAGCTACTAGAAGTTTTTGCAGCCTGAACGAATTGAGAATTTTGAACACATATTTCGATCAGAAGCCGCAACGCAGAATCACGTAGATGAACAATAGAGCACAAATGTGACTATCGACTACGAATAGAAAGATTCCCTCGAAGCAAATACGTGACGTCAGAAATGTAGGTACAAATCACTTTTTAGTACAGTGTAAACTTAATCTGAAAATAAAATGCACACGATGGAAAAAATAAATATTGAAAAGATTGTATGTCCTATTATAAAACAGTTTAACCAGTTAAGACTGTGCAACATACTGGCAAAAAATGAAGATAAAGAGGATCCATCAGTACAGGAATTGTGGAAAGAGGTGGAACAATTAGCCAAAGCCTTCCTTGAATACAATCGCAAAGGCAAACTACACCAATACGTAAAAGTGAGAGATGAGGCCAACCTAATAATTCGCAGAATTTAAGAGGATGATTGGGCAGGTTATACGAAGGGTATGGAACATGACCTATACGGAGCACAATTCTGTACGGAGTCTGCAGAAAAGCAGTTATATTAGTAAAGAACAATGGACGAATCATTTTGAAAGATTGTATACCACCGGCAGCATACCATCTAAAACTCAACGTGACCATACATATAATGTTATAGTCGACATAAGAATGAGATCAAGAATGCAGTAAATAAACTAAAAAATAGAAAATCAGCAGGAGCAGTCGGAATATATAATGAATGATAAAATACGGTAATGACACTCCTTACGCACATCCATAATCTTTGTAAAAATTCTGCAAGAGGGGTCAGTCTCTGATGACTGAAAAGATAGCATAACGATACGTATCCACAAAAATGTGCCTGACAATTATCGCGGTATCATTCTTTTGAATACAACCGCACTCTACACTCTATTAAATGCAGGAACAACAAGCCTTTCGAAAAAATATAAGTACTACAGATTCCATACTCATTATAAGACAAATTGTTGAAATCGCAATTGAATTTAAAGGTCTTGCATAACAGGGTTTTATCGACCTGACGAAATCGTTCGACCGAGTGCGGAAGATAAATATACTAAGTATATTAAGAGGAAAATTGTCCAGAGCAGGTCATTGCAGTAATTAATGAAATAAGTATACTAACAGTTGATGGTCTAACCGATATGATCAAGGTTAGTGATGCATCAGGCGGAGAGATTCTCTTAGTCCATTTCTGTTCAACCTTATAATGAACGAGATAATATGTGCAGTAAAGCCGAGAGAAGGTCACAACATGGGCAAAGCTAATATTAATATTATATGCTACGCAGATGACGTAACGTATATGCTTATTTCCAAGGAACCAGTTCGATGCAAATTAAAAATAAGTAACAGCATAATCAAACAAGTAATGGCTCGCAATTACTTAGGTGTGGAAATAAATAGTCACCGAAATTTAACATCAGAAAGCCAAAGGCAATCACTGAAAGCATCTCAAGTTGCCAAATAACTGAGTGATGGTGGAATGAATACATAACACCGAGGGAAAAATCCAAAATCCAAAACCAAAATTTACAAGACCATTGTTCTCCCCATACTGACATATGCCATTGAAAGCAGAGCCGAAACCAAGGGACAAAACAGAAAACACCTTCCACTGCGATAAAAATATTAAGATCAACAGGTGGTATCACACTATGTGACAGGCAAACCAAGGAGTCCATAAGACAAAAATGCAAAGTACAAGACGTAGTCAAGTGGAGTTGTATTAGAAAGTGAGAGTAGAATAGCTATGTGAACAGGATGGAAGAGGGGAGACACATTTGTAAAGATAGTAGACCCATGTGAAGAAATCCACCTGGACGACCGCCCAAGAAATGGGCAGAAATCTGGATATTCTCGTTCATTGAAAATACAGAGTAGGCCAGATAAACAGGAGAAACCTCGTAGAACAAGAAGATTTTAATCACCCTAACCCTATGTGGAATGATAATTATAATCTTAAATTATCTTTTCTAATAAATCGTTTTAGTATGTTCTGAACTAACCTGAATGTTCAGAACCTTTCTGTGGTCTGTATTCTTCTATGATAATTGCATCTCCAGGCCCCATGAGTGATGTGAGAAAATCAAAATCTTCGATTTGCTTCATAATATCATCGTCATGATTATCTATTGGTCCATCTATAACAATATCTTGATACACTGGTGCCTTTTGATTATAACCGTAGATTTCATATGGTTGCTTATTATTATTAATATTGTAGATTTGTGGGTATTGTTTATAAGCAGGGTAGTTACGATAATTTGAGATTTGTTGATAGGGCAGACGCATGTGATTTACATGAGTTTGATCTGGATAGACCTGTAAAAATATAATTTTAGATCCACATTGTAATATAGAATGTCTTTATAATAATAAGAGTGCTTTTTATTTTTAAACTAAACACATGAAAACCTTGTTTTCAAAACAATAATAAGTGTTATAAACATTTAATTAGTTTTACTCTTGCCAGTTTATAAATATTCTTGTCAGGTCGGGGCCAAACTATAATTCTGGGAGAGGCTCAAACTGATCGTACTTATATTGTAAACATCTAAATTTTGAATAAAACGGCGGTTTGAATTCGGTTAACTATTTCCTCTAAATTCGCCACATTTATTTACACGTCATTTAAAAAAATATATAATTGACATTTAATTAAATGTTAGAATAGACGTTTACTATTTTAATAACAAACAGGTTCCAAAATATTAAATCTATAAACGTGCGAAGTACGGCATTTGCCTCATGACTATAGCTATGCGTTTCAATGCTAATCTATTGTAACCTTAAACAACTATAAACTAATTCACTTTAATTTAATAGAGTTATTACGGGATATGCTTCAAACTAGATTAAGTGACTACTTAGTGGACAACTTAAGTTAATAAGTGATTTCTTTTTTGAGTGGTTCCCACCTTCCATCTTTTTTATAGTAGGGTTATTTCGTCAATAATTGAATCTGACTTTGAACTACGTTAGTTTGGTTGTTGCTTTAAGCATAAGATTGCAATAGATAAAAATTATTTAAAGAAAACATTTACTTGTTGTGAGTGATGTAATGGATGTCCATAATTTCCTTTAAATCCATTATTATAATAACTCCCATAACTCCGTTTCTTTCTATAATGTACAGTTTCGTCACAATCTTCCGTCATTGATAATCCTTGACCTCTTCCAGCAGTTTTGAGATAGCCAGCATTGAATGTGTCATAATTTTTAAATCCTGAACTTACAGGACCTCTGAAAATCATCGAGTATTTATTATAAGTCGTAGTTTATAAAATATGATATTTGAATTCCTATTTAATAATTTTTTTCCTAACGAATAAAAAAAATACCTGTAAGGTATATCTGGTGTATATCGACTTGGTCGATAATTGGAAGCACTTGACGAAGAGCTACTACTGCTATATTGACTAAATGCTGAACTCGAGCTACTTTTCTTTGCAGCACCAAACTGTTCATTTAGCTGTCGCGTTAAATCCTCTTGTAATTTTGTTGACAAATCACTCAATTGTTGTTGCTCATAATTCGCTCTGGGATTATAACTACCACTTGATGTTAGTGAATATGATGATCCGCTACGAACTACCTGATTTCCGTAATGATCTTTCAAAGATTCTTGCAATTTTCTCGTTAGATTCTGTTTTAGTTCCTCCATCATACCTTGTAAGAGCTGTTCATTGCTTTGGCTGCTATAGATGGTAGCACCTGATTGTTGTTTTCGGACTGCATTTGCTATTTGTCTGCTAATATCGGTTTGAACTTCATTTCCGACAGTTTCCAATTCTTGTGGCAATGCACTACCGGAAGTTGACCAACTGGATGAACTACTCCAACTGCTATGAGATGAAGTTGCTACAGGAGAATGTCCGTTATTGTAATCCGTTAGATATCTGCAAAATATTGAAGAATATACTTGGTTTAATTATTTTAGTGATATAAATTCCACTTTGAAGAGACATGTCTAGAAGTGCAGTTGAAGACGCCGAGTGTGAGTGTATGTGGTTTAATTAAACCGTTGGAACCAAACCTTTATACCTTCTTACATGAAAAATAACATTGATGCAACTAACATTGTTACCTGTTACCTCTAAAAAATAACATTGTTTATCTCTTTTTCTTCATCTGAAAATCGAGTCGATTATGAATCATGTACATTTCTCGCTGACCCGGCATGGAGTGAGCGAGAATGATGAGCGAGGCTGGATGATGTGCAAAGTTGATTACAAACTTCTGATAATGCAACCTGTTCTATCATTTATTCTCATCTTTCTATTGCTATCTCTATTGTTCTTGGTGCTTCCATAAGTTCCCGGTTTCTAATGTACCTAGGACCATCTAAAATCTTTCATAGGAGTTTATGTTGCGCTATGATGCTCCTTTGCTTTTCTTTTTCATAACCTGCTTTCCATACTTCGCACCCATACATGAGCTGAGGTCTAAAGACACAGGTCATAATTGTTTTTCTTGATTTATAACTGAATTTGGGGTCTTACTGAGTGGATTACTTTTTTTGTGGTTAGGATGTTTCCCTTGCAGTTAACTTTTTTGTGATGGGACTTTTTTTCCTATGTTGATTATCTCTGTCGTGCTTTTATTTAATTCAATTTGCCAAATCTTGCAAAGTTGGTATATTTTATTTAGGCTTCGTTCCAGTTTTCTTTTTGCTACACTCTGTTTTGGATCTGCTGTAGCAATTCACGTCTGCAGTAGAATCTCCAAATTGCAAAACTTTTGTATGCTTTTCGGTTTCCAATTTCGGCATATTGTTGACGAATATGTTGTATAAAACCGGTAAAATTGGCAAACCTTGTGGAAGACCTTCCCGTACTTTTCTGCGTGTTTATATTGAATTACCAAATTTAATTTGAAATGTCCTATTGTTTAGGTACGATCCGGTGATAGGAGGCCATCTTGTCATACTTGGTCACATTCTTTCTCCACATTTAAGAAAGCCGTGAACACGGAGAAGCGTCTATTTGTGTTATACCGAACAAAAGCTTTAAAACTAGGCGCTTTGTTAGGTAGCTGCAAGATTGATTTTAAATTCAAATTATTGCGCCGGAATAATCTTACGTTCATCCATGCAAGACTGGATTTTGTCTTTTATAACAAGTTCAAGCGTCTGTAACATCCCGTTAACAAACTGATCGGTCGACGATTTCCCGGGATTGTAAGGTCGTTTTCTTTTTTCTGAATGGTGATTATTATTGCGTTCTTCCAAGCTTCTGGATAATAGCTGCAGATTAGGATTTTGTTAAAACTTCAATTACATTGATTGGAATACGTATCAGAGCCGTACTAGGTATTGTGTCGTCTCCATGTGCTTTTTTAAGATTGAGATTTTTTGTTATCTGAACCACTTCATCTATTGTTATTTCCTTCTATTCGAGAAATAGGATTTTCCTTTTACGTCCAATACCGTATTTTAAACTATCTCTAAAGTATCATCTTCATTCATGAATTGGTTTTCAAAATAGTCTGCACAAGCTTCTGTTTTTTCAAAGTCATCTAGAATTAATCATCCGATTAGACCCTTTATAGGTACATTGTTATCCGATTGTTTCCTGATCTTTTTTAAAAAATTTCATAAGCTTTTACTTCCGTTTTCAATACACGCATTTTCAACAGAATCATTTCATGTATCTCTTCGTTTATCCTCCAGCATATCGTCCACCTTCATTTGCCAGTTTTTTAAAGTAGCTTGGTCATGTATTTGGGGCATTTACCTACAGAATCCTGTATTGTTTTAGTCAATCGACGTTATCGATTTCGTTCGATAATTTTTCTGGTGGAGCTCGTGGTTTTCATTTAGACATTTCGTGATCAAATCTCGTTGAGTCCGTTCTAATTAACTGTTTTCCCATTCAATTGATATTCTCTAATTCCAGTAGTACTGGGAAGTGGCCAGAGAAGGGCAAATGAAGTTCTTATGTTAGTGTTATTTTCGATTTGATATATCAAAAAAGATGTCAATGACATCTCTTCTAGAGTTTGGGCGATTAGATATTGATGTAGCTTCATTTGGTCTTATAATATCTACTTGTATATGTGATTTTCCATACTGGTAAAGTCATTTTCCATCTTTATCTGTTACGTGACTACCCCTGCTCGGATGCTTGGAATTTAGATCTTGGAGTAACTATAGCCAGTCGCTATAGTTACTTCAGGTTTAAAAATTTCATTCAAGGCTTATTTTGTTGGAGTATTATTTGGCTTCATGTATAGAGTCACTAAAATAAGATCTTCCCCTCCGAAGTCTGTTTGTATAGCCACATTCTTTAGGCTACTCCATCCCCATTACTTCCTGGTCTACCTTTTCTAATGGTTGATTACCCAGGACAGCGTTGATTACCCAGGGCACCGTTGAAAGAAAATAACAGCTCTCCTGATGAATCCTTTGCAAAATCTGGCACTCGATGGAAATGCCAGTATTTTTTATTTAAAAAAAAATGAAACTAACATCAGGGGCGGAGTTATAGCTCAATGAAAAAATGACATTTTGCAAATTGTCACATTTTATATAAATTAAAAAAAATGCTACTAAATGCCAAAAATATTGAAGAAAATTAATAAGATCGTCCCAAGATTCCAAATCATCCAAGATTTCGTCATTTTTGTAAAAAAAATTTGAAAACCGGCTGTGTATGACACGGTACGGAACTGTGTCAGTTTCTCATGCGCCTTATAAACCTACAGACTTTAAGCTTTGTTCATAAAATGAGAGAAAGAAACCGCATGTGGCATTATCATAGTCGTTAGATAATAATATTGCCATTATCAAAAACAATTCACGTATTCCTATCTACACCACAAAAACAAAACAAACAATAATAATACACAAGTTATTAAGTACAAAACATAACTCTTAATCCTTTTTTTTTTCTAGGAAGAAGAAAGGACTCCGACCCTCTATCCTCCTACACCTCCCTCCATTCCTACATTCTTCTTTTTCCGTTACCCTTGATCCCTTTCCCAGTACATACTTTAAATTCCCCTTACACTCTCTGTTACACACCCGTCGATTCTTGTTTCCTTTCTTTCCTCCGATTCATCTTACCATTTATCTCTTATCTCCCGTCACCCCTTATCTCTTATTCTTTCCCCCTTTTTCATTGTTTTCTATCACCTATCTCCCCTTTCCTTCTTATTTCTTACATTTCCCTTTCATACACCTCTTCTCCTCTCATTCCACTCCTTACCTATCTCCCCCAGTCTACAACCCCCCCCCTTCCCTCACACTTATTCTCTTATGCTCTATTCTCCTTCTTTCCTTTTCACTATCTCATCTACCACTTTTTCCATTATTTCCTTTACATATCCCTCTTGCCCTAAACTCAACCTCCAGTTCTCTCCAAGTTTTCTATCATCTTCATTCCACTCCAACCTTACACACTCTCTCATCCAATGCATCCACGTTTCTTCTTCTATCCCACAAACCCTGCACTTCTTATCTTGCTCATTCATTCTGTAGCTGTTACCCCGCTCTTCACTATCACATCTAAACCTCGCTATCATTCTTTTCTCCTTCATACTTATTCCAGACACTAAATACTCTCATTTTTTACTAATACCAAATCTCTTATATTTTTTTCTGCGA
>WYDF02130505.1:0-23108 GCA_009867245.2 Adranes taylori
ATTTAAATTTCTGTTTTGAATTATTTGATGATTCAACGATTTGAAGTATTAGGACATCAGAATGTTTTAAGAGGTACGTACCTTTATGAATTTTTTGATACTGGATTCACATTGTTTTTATAAACAGGAATTTGTTGATGACTATTTAAAGTATCAGGTCAGCAGAATGTTTTAAGAGGTGCCATCAATTATTGTTTGGATACATAATTTACATCTTTTTTAAAGAAAACTAGAACTATTTGAAGATTTGTATTAAGTAGTGAGTATCATTCAGAAGCGTTATATCATTTTGTCTTGTATGTACAACATCTTACAAAATCACACCAATACTTAAATTATGCGTTTAGTACGAAAAAATCCTATGATTTCTGCTGAATTTAAGTTTCAATCTTTTCAATAAGCATCGTCTTTATGCCACAATAATGTTATTGCCAATTAAATTAACGAGTTTAACGTGATAAATTAACTTAATTAATGGCGTACTTAAAGAATCTTACAATCAGACTTGCAAAAACGTATCTTTATACGTTTTTATATAAACAATTTTTATATTATTTTGTATCTGACATCAAGAAGAATGTACGAGTCAGAGTGGGCGAAGAGCCTTTAATTGCTCGCTAAACGTAAGTGACGTTAGTACCCTAAACTCTTTAATTTAATTGTAAATAACATAATTGTAATTTACAGCGCTAAGTTTACCAAAGGCAATTATTTTATTATTATTATTAAATTTATATTGAACATTGTCGCTGTAGATAACTATCAAATAGTTGGTATCCTTCAGGAATAGTGTAGCATACCTTGGACATGATGACATCATAGCATAAAATATGCTTTCATGTTATTTCTGCTCAATTTATTTTCCATTCTCTTCAATAGACGTATTATATCACAATTAGGTTATTTATAATTAAATTAAAGAGGTTAGACTGAAAAGTAACTTGATTTCATGCCGTACTTAAAGGCTCATACACACTCCGATGTGCACAAAATAGGAGTGACAATCCTGTCATTTTGCTGGCAATTATCACATATAAACAAATCATGAATCCTAGAATACAGAAGTTATATGAATTAATTGTTTTGTTTAACCGAAGCAAATCTAAGCTGAAGTAGAGTACTCACCCATATTTTTTGAAAAGAATTTTTTGCTTTGATAAGGAAATTTGAAGATAAAAAATAGAAACAAAATTAACAGGGAAGCTCGAATAGCCATGCTCATCACATCACACTACTAGGAGCTTTCGAAGCTTTGTGTACCCGTATACGCTACTATGTAATACCCAAAGCTAGCGGCTGGATAGGACATCATGTTAACAAGTAGCTAGTGGTTGTTTATTTTCTTGTTGCTTAAAAAAAAATGAATGTGGACAAATGCGTTTAAAATTTATCAAAATGATTCATATTAATTACTAAAATAGAAATAATCTGTCATATATTATCTATGTTCTAGTCTAGAGTATTCACTTGTGTCCTAGATTAATTCATAAATTGGTACAATTGTAATGAATTAATTAATCATTCAGTTACGTTTTTGTATGGGTCGGAGTGTGTGTACGAGCCTCTAACTACGCCATAAATTTAAGTTATGATATCACTCTAAGTTCTTTAATTTAATTGTAAATAACGTTATTGTGACATAATAGGACATCTATTTAAGAGAATGAAATATAAATAAATTGAGCAGAAAGCACATGACTTTTTCACACAAAAACCATAATTTAGCCATGACGTGATTCTCGAAGTTTCTAAGGTGTTCTACACATGAGGAAAATTATTGAGATTCATTGCTTCTGAAAAATTCGACCTATTTGATATATAACTATAGCGATAATATTCAAAATAAATTGATCCCCACTAATATTAATTAAACAATAATAATTGTGTGTGAAAGTAACCGGGGAAGAAGAAATAGAAGGGAAAGTATAACGAATGCGTGGATGCAATGTATATTCACATTAAAAATAAAAAACCATATAGCGAGGAAGCTGTTTATTTATTTTAAGAAAAATATATATAAAAGGGAAAAAAGTTTGTGCTTTAAAATAACTAAACTGAATAAAACTGTAGTTTAGAAATGTGCACCCATCCCAACAGAAAATGATAAATACAAAATAGTAGAACAGAAAGAAAAAAGTAAAAATCAACAGGATTTTATGATTTTTTTATAAAAATTATATATTAACTATATAAATTTGTTTGCACATCTTTGTCATTATTAACCTAACACAATCGCTTTGCAATTAAACAATAAAAAGCATATATCGCTAAATTTACATATTATGTAATAACTTACATACTACACAGGCTGAAGACAAATAAAGACATTAATTTAAGTCGATTTAGAAATCATTCGAAACGATTTAATTCAAACAAAATTTAAAACTGACATTTCAGTTTTGTACACAATCTGTTAGTCATCAGTTATAAAAAATTCTATAAAGGCATAACTGCACTCTGAAGACAAACAAAATGTACAGAATAACAAAACTAATAATAAATGTATAGTAGTACATATTGCACATTTCCGATATACAATATTTTGTTTAAAACTAGCTAGTACGAAGTACTACAAAAATTGATTCGTACTAGGTAATTAACTGGAAACGAAAGGTTTCACATGTGCAAAATATTTTAGAATGAAACAAAACACCAAAATCTACTGAACCTTCCAGGCTAGAATGTTTCTGTGAGCCGAACCTCAAACATTGCTTTGTCGGTTTTCGTACTCCGCGAGAAAAGCATGCGACAACGTTCCCATTATGGACGGTTCATTAAATATCCCAAATTAGAAATACTTATCACTGCATGATAGTTGCAAAAACTTTAAGACAAATAAGGCTTAACACTAAAACGCTTAACAAAAGAATTTTTTGGCAAAATACTAAAGCTATTTCTTTAAAACACTGAATTTGTAAAAATAACTATCTCAAAATCTATAAAAGAACAAT
Organism: Adranes taylori; assembly: GCA_009867245.2. NCBI lineage: Eukaryota > Metazoa > Arthropoda > Insecta > Coleoptera > Staphylinidae > Adranes > Adranes taylori. The sequence continues at coordinate 2,952 of WYDF02130505.1, forward strand.
TAACTTTTCCACATAAAATATATAAAAACAAGAAATGTGGGCAATATTTTCTTTGCAATTGTCAGTATACAATTATTTTAAATCTAAATATGCTTAGGTTTCCTATACTAGATAGAGATGATCCTTAATTTGCTTTGATCAGAAGTCACGTTTCTTATCAATTGTGAAAGTTCAAGCTTTTAAATATTAACGCTTAAATAATCTTAATGATGCTAAAGAACAGTTTACAAAACAGGATGACCTTGTTCAAAAATGGTTGAACAAGTTGTTCATAATATATCAAAATTTTTTGTTACGTCAGAAGTGTCTGACTACTAAAGGTCAACATTACAACCTGGTCGTCAAGTATGTAATTCACTTTTGGAATGAGATTAAAGGCAATGGAGTTCTCGAACCCCGCTTCCCGCTATTGTTTTCTAATAAATGTAAATGCTCTGAAGACACAAACTTTGTCATATCATAGAAAGTAGAAGGTAATGTGGATATAGACAAAATTTGCATACAGTAATATGAGACACATCGCCCAAATATAGTTTTGTGAAAGGGCTCCGTGGCTTCTACACGGAGATTAAAAGCATTTTAAATATTGATATACCCTCGGACATTAAAAACCTCGACAGAAATAAAAACTGCACTAGAACAAATAGGACAACAGTTGGAAATAATTCACACAATAAAGCGGAGAGTGTTTGAATACATAATACGGAACAGAGACCAATACAGATCACTCCAAAGTCAACGGAAGATAAGAAGCTGATTGGAGAAGACTCTCCTAGCTTGAAAATATGGGTCACCAAATCGACAAGAAGACTGTTCAGAGCGATTATCAACTAAATAATGTTAGTATATTTTAGTATTAATATTAATATCTTCATCATGTAAAGTTACATGTTAATAAATAACGATTCGAAATTGCAAAGCATTTTTCCTACTTGAAAATCTTTATTTTTTATTTAGTTTGAATTTTAGTGTTTTAAATAATAATTTATATATCTTCCAAAATCACATGTCTTCCATTCATACCTTAGCCTGTATTTACAATATTTACGACTTGTTAAGTAACAATGTACATAAATATTGTAAATATAGAGAATTTTTAATAAGAAAAATACAATATTAATATGCATTTAAATTTCTTTTGTTTATAATATAATAAGCATTCAATAATTTTCTTCGTAAACCTTTAATAATAATAGACATTGGTTATAAGGGTTATGAATTTAATAGTCCGTTTATATCTAACTTTCAATATCGAATCATCTTAAGACTTTTTCTTTGTTATTATTTGTATACACTTGTCAACAGTTCATATAATTTTCTGTGTCTGTACAATAAAAATAAAACTAAATTATAATATTATGTTAATATGTGAAGTACAAAACACTTTTATTTTTAATTTGTGATGTACGCCGAAAAAATTATAGTGGAAAAAAATTTATAGCCGCATTCACAATGTATGATTTATTTACTTTTTTGTTTTTGCTTAGTTCTTTAAAGTCTAAAAACTACATGAGTCGCTGGCAGTCATCTCGATGGAGGAGATAATTTTTTTATCTTAGTAGTTAGTTCTTACATCTGAAAATAGAAAACTATTATTAATTATCAATAAGTATTTAAACTACTAAAATAGATATATACTAAATTCACATAAACTTCTATCATAGATGTCTTTTATTTCTATTTGTTTCTAATGACTATTTATTTCTAATCATTATTTATGCTGACTATTTATTTCTATATAAAACATGCGTTAAAATAACCAATACCGAACATAAAAATTATATTTATTGTTTATTTAACATACTTTAATGTTCAACATTCCTATGAAAAAAGTTAAATAACAATTTTCATTGAACATATTCACGCGACAAATAAAAAAACTTTCTGCGCGACACGTTATGAAACCTGAGGTTTGAAAAATATTCTTTTGCGTAACGCACCTAAGTATGTTAATAAGATCTGCACCTATGTTAATAAGAATTATTGAAGTATCAGCACTGGCTTGAATAAATGTCCTTTATTCCAATTTTCGCTCGATTTTCAATGTGAAACTCTAGCACTTTCTCTGTAATTCTGCTCTGTGAATATTGGCGAACGCTGTGTTAACAGCGGTCATTAATGACATCATATTAGGATGCCGATATTTTGTGACTTTCAAGTACGCTTCATGCACAGAAGTTCAATGGGTTCCACCTTCTATCTACAGATTCATTCAATTGTGCAACACCTTTAAATATGAGTGAACAGTTTCGTGGTATGACATCATCTTCACTGGGCACAAACGCTTTCTTAGTACATTTAATAGACAATTTCATGCCAACCTCGTTCATCATCTACATGAACAACAATACCTGGCGGTAGCTCATAAGGTTTCGGCTTTGTGCGCTTGAAAATGATTATTGCATTAAGTTTAGTACCGGCAGAACTACATGAAAAGTAGTGCACTTTTTCATGTCCACATATTTTTACAGTTACAGTTTTAACGTTCATGACAACAGTCTTTTGTTCCACGGCACATCAAATGTCAGAGGAGTTTCATCCATATTCGCTATTTGACTTAGTCCCACACTGGTTTTCTTTCGATGTTGAATAATAAAGCAATGGAAAGATATTTTCTCTTCATACGCTTGTGACATTTTCTGCGACATTTTGGTTTTGGTGTTAAGCCAGTGACACTACATAAACCTGTTGCACCAATCTACTCCACCCCATTAAACCATCAGTTGACCATGCTATGGGCCAAGGTTTTTGCAGATATCCCTTGGTTGTAAAGCGAATGCTATAGCGTATATCTTCCCTGCAAGTTATCAGCTTCCCACAATTTCTAAAAATATTCCACTCAATACCAGTTCCAGGCTGAAGAGGATGATAAATCATAAAGCCTCCTTCAAATCAACTCTACAATCTCCGTAACTATATACAATCCCAACAGGGAGTGGAGTTTCATTGCGGTATAAATCCCACAGTGTTGGATGCACGGGCATCCTTCGCCTTTAAAGGTTTCTCCACTTCGTACATAAAACATCTACTCCACGTAAAACACCTAAAACACGTACATAAAAAACCTACTCCACTCCATTAAACCAAATTCCCTCATAATTTGACCATGCTATAGCCAAGGTTTCCCTATGGCAAAGGTTCTTACGGGTTTCCTTTGGCTGTAAAGCGAATGGTATCGAGTATATCTTCCCTGCAAGCTATCAGCTTACCACAATTTCTAAAAGTATTCCACTCATTACCAGTTCCAGGCTGAAGAAGATGACAAATCCAAAAACCTCCTTCAAATAAACTCTCCAAACTCTGTAACTATACAATACCAACTGTGAGTGGATTTTTAGTGCGGTACAAATCCCCACGGGCATTCTTCGCCTTTTGAATCCACATCCTAAGTAAAAAAAACCTACTCCACCCTTGAAGCCTGTAGCGCTAACTTACAAGAATATATTTGAATCGTTTTTGTACTAATTTCAATTCCATTTTCACGGTGTCCTTGAATCCATCTCAGTACACCATCTTCTAGTTTTAGGCATTTTGCAGTCAGTCCTCTATTTGCATATTTGGTCTTCCTCATTATTTTTTTTTAGTTCTTTACTAACCCGTTAATTGCGAATGATTTTTTCTGTGGTTGGAGGAGCGAAACACTACTCAGCTCGTCTGTTTCCATGTTCTTCTGTATATGCTATTACTTTCAATTTACATCCTATATCATATGAATGCAATTTATTTTTTTCCGTGACGAAACTAGCTACTGGCAAAATTATTGTACGGTTAAATACGATGCCCAAAATATCGAATTAATTCCGGTACTAACCGGTCAATGCAAAAGAATGATCGAAGCTCTTTGAGTATATTCCGGTTGCTTTGGTACAGTGACAATTTGGGATTTCTAAATAAAGGATAATCTCCATAAGCAAACTGTGGTGAGAGATTTAAATTGAAATGTCTCGATTTTTCTGATGCTTCCCATATAAACATTAGAGTAGAAGTCTTCTTCGTCCAACGTCGTGACCGGCGAGTGGTGACTACGGTGGATGTTGACGTTGAATAGGGCAATCTAATCTCTGTATTATTCGTTTAGAGTAGTAGTACATGATACATAAAAAATAGTTTGTTATCTCTTGTGTCGCAGTTCTCTAATACTTACTGACGCATCTTCTGGCCGTAATATGGACTGTTTTCGCATGCGCTTTATGCATACAGGAGTGGCGTCAGATCAGATAAAATTATTCATTTTTAAAACGTTCATGAAGTAAGACGAGAAAACATCTGGCTATATGACTCGTTGGTCCTGTGCTATTCTGTTGAAACCATTTCCGGTGTACCTAAAAATTTATTGCGCCGCGAAAGTTTCTTGAATCTCTAACAAAAATGTAATACTGTTCTGTCGGCAACTCTTTTACTTTAGCAATTGTAAATAAAAGTAAATAAACCAATTAGTCCATTTCCAGATACAGCATATCTAATAGTAACTAGGACACGGGTTTCCTAAGCTCTTCGGAGACTGAGCTAAGGACCAACTAAGAACCAGTTTCTGGTGCTTTCTTGATAAAGGTTAAATATATTAATTTGAATTCTTCAATTTTTGTTATGAAAAGCTTGATGTTCATTTTGTAGTTTCAATTTCGTACAGAAATTTCAAAGTGCAATGTCTTTAAAACTTGACTTAAAAAAATAATTACATTATAAGCATAATAAAATATCTTATTTTATTACTAAAATAATAGTAGCCCAATTTACCTATGCTTCACGTATTTTCTTTTCCTTTTTCTTTTTTAAGAAAGATGGCGTACGGATGCCTTTCTTTTTCTTCTTGTCTTTCTTTGGAGATCCTTCTGACACCGAACGATCCTATAGCACAAAAAAGGTTTATGTGAGATGGAACTTGAAAATGTACAATCCTACTAAATTTCACAACAACAAACCAAATACATTCAAACATAGGCGTAGATATTGAAAAGTAGTGAATGGTTCAAGATTATAAAGGATTGTTTTGTAACCCAAAAGTATATTGTTGTCTGTTCATACGTGCGTCTTCGTTTCATTAAGTTAATAATGCATCTACTGCACCAATTTTAAGGAATTGGGTAGAAAAATTGAAAGAAATAGAAAAAGTAAGAGAGTATCTGTGTCTAATGCCTGGCTAAGTCCTGGCATAGCTACGTTCTGGGTAAGAAATGACTAAACTGGCTAAATCCTTCCTTCAAACCTATAAGTCTCCTGTCATTTATTCTCAAAACTTTAGAGAAGAATTAGACGGCATATCAGAGATGGCATTCTAAGTCCGAAGGCCCTTCACCAGACTCAATGTGCCTACCTAGCTGGTTACAGCACGGATAGAACACTTTTCCAGGTGCTTAGCACACTGGAAAAGTTAATAGATAACAAAAAGGTCGCACTGGGCGCCGTCCTTGACATTGAGGGAGCGTTCGACAACATTTCCTTTGAAACAATCACGAGATGCGCAGCGGAGCGGGGCGCCGATTCAACTTCCTGTGGGTGGACCAAGTGGATGCTCGAGAATAGAATCCGTACATGCGGAACTTAATAGAGAGTGCCCACAGAGCTGTTTTATCCCCGGTATTGTGTTGCCTTGTAGTGAGGGAGCTCTTGCTTAGTTTGGAAAAGCAAAGTATTTATGCCATTGTGTACGCGGATCACATCGTCATCATAACCCAAGAAAAATTCAATATTCGAGGAGCACTAACAAAGGTGGCCAAGGAGCACTGAACGGATTGAAAAATGGATGACGAACAAGGGTCTTTAAATTAGCTCTCCGAAGACTTTAGTTCTATCACTTAACAAAAAAGCAACCTGGACGGCTGTGGCAGTCTAAAACTTCATAGGACTCAAATACCGCTGCATTAATACTCAATTCCAAACTTACTTGGAAATTGATATAATAATAGACAGAACAGTTATAACTTTCTAGTTGTACTAGTCGATTGTCATTACTTACGGAGCACTGATGTGGTGGAAAAAGACATTCTAGGCTAAGACAATGCAGAAGCTGTCCTCCACATGGACTATGAGAACGACCCCAAAGACGGCACTGCTAGATCTTACGTTTTAGAATTGATGATACAAGCAGAGGAGGAAGCTGTACTCCGTTGGCTAAATAGACCGAATTTGGCAAAGATTATATACACTAAAAATACAGGGGATGAAATATTAGAAATGAAATCGGACTTTATATCTCCAGTTTACAATATGTACAGCAACTATGCGGTCATCATAGACTCGCGTTTGTGGATAGAAGATTCTCCTCGTCTTCTGGAATCTGCTGCTCTAGTCTGGTTCAAGGGCTTCTGGAAGTACGAGAACAGGAATATACATAGAACTACCGAATTGCAAAGTGTCCTTTGCTTTAGGCAGATTGGCCACAGTTTTTCAAGCCGAAATATATGCAATCTTCCATTGTTTACAGGAAAACATAAAAAGGAAATATAACAAACATTGAATTTTTATTGTAAGCGACAGTCAGTTTGCACTTCAGGTGTTTAAAAACGCCAGAAACGTGTCTGTACTAACGAACGAATGCATCAATGTACCGTGCAGACTAGTTATGAACAACTCAGTTACACCAATATGGGCACCAGCGTACAGGGGCATTGTATGCATCAAAGTAGCAGATGCACTAGCAAAGAAAGCATCTAGCACACACTTTACTAGTCCGGAACCGGCTCTGGGAATACCTGTTAGTTGCATCAGAGACGCAATAGGAGACTGGACCATTCAAAAATACATAGACTGCTGGGCAAAATCAGCAGGAAATCGACACACTAAACGCTTTATAGAGAAGCCATGTAAGAACAAAATCTCAGATTTGCTGAAATTTGTCAGGAATAACATCAAACTGATAACTGGCCTGTGTTAGCCGGACACGCACCTCTGAGGGTACATATGTTGAAAATTGGTCTACATACTACGGAAGGGTGTATCTGGAGGAAAGCAAGATAGTTCAACATATTTTATGTTATGTGAGTGTGAAGCGTTGGCATTCAAAACGATTTTGGAGCCACGAAAGTTGAGTCTGAATTGGTACCAAAACGCTCTCACAAAAAAACGTAAATAGAATTCAGTGGTAGCCATCATCAAGTAGTTATTGTGCAGAAATTAGAAAAAAGATACCAGTATTATATCTTTATGCAATTACTTCTTCAGCCTCAATAAAACAAATTTTCAGTACCTTTCGGCCGATTATACATTCCAATGAATAAACTGACTAAAAGAGGGTTGTAAAACTAAGAAAAGTACTATAATGAGTACTATAAAAGTATTATATAAAAGCACTATAATGAGAATTAAAATTAAGCTAAAGTGAGTATCAATGTATAATAATATAAATTGTAGGTTAGGGTTTAAAGTATTTACTACATTATGTGTTTAAAATCCAGTTTTGTTTTTTTTAAGTTAAAATCCAGTTTCGCTTTTGTTTTAAAATACAGTTTCGTTTTTGTTTTAAAATCGTTAGAGTTTATATGATATATGATAATTTGAATAGCACATGTATTTATTTAAAATTAATATAATTTAAAAATATTGGACTTTCTGAGATAAATGCTTACTTCTTTGCTGCTTTGTGACAATGTACTCATATGGGCATCCGATTGCTCACCATTCACTGTGTTTTCACCTAAAACATAAATATCATACATTAATTATTGTGATACAAATCATACTAATAATCGCATATATTTTATTCTGCAAAACAATTTCGGTACTAAATATTTAACATTGCTAGATTTATGCTAACTACATACGCATTTATATAACAACTGAAATTCATATTTCTATGGATACCTCTACATTCTATTTCTATTGAAAGTTTATAAATACTCCTTAGTTCACAAGTACTAAGTTCAAAATTATATAATAAATCTCATTATGAAATAGTTGATATAAAATCATTGAATTGACAACATGATAAAATTACACTTATAAAACAGGTTCTGAAAATAATTTACGACCAGCCTGTACTTTTTGGCAAAAAAGATGAGAAAACACCTTCTTTTGTAAAAACGTAGTCTATGTTTGACAATATTATCTTCCCTCTACCTGTTCACGGCAATATCTTCAGAGGCAACACAATTTTATCATTAACCTATTGTCGGCATGAGCAAGATATTAGTTATTTTATATCTTGTTCAAAATAAGACAATATCCCTAGTATATTTTGCTGAATGAGATAATTTTCAATTTAGTAGTTTTTATATTTATTTAATTAATACACGGGAGGAACCCCTTTATCACAATTTAAGATCTAATAAGATTAATAATACGTGAACAATAATAATAGACATAACCTAAACAATATACGAATAAGCTAGTGAATTAGTAAATTTAGAAAATATATAACAAAACAAGTATTCAAAACAAAAAGTATCCAAGATAACACAGATATGAAGTGTGATACAATGCAGAAGAATATAATATTGTTTATTTTCATTACAAAAGTAAAATAATAATTAAATACGGAAAAGTAATGCAATAATTAATTCCATGAACACCATTTCTATATTGTTTTAACAGTGATTGGAACTGCTCAAGTGATACATCAAATAGATCAAGGCTGTCATTTAATGTGTTCCCTATTCTTAACATTCTATTCAACGGCCTATGAAGCGATTCACTAACACAACAGTTGAGTGTTACGAGTTGTACGGTTAAGGATTCTGAGATAGTAAAGGGGGACAGTCAATAATGCCGCGTAATATTTTATATAGGACTGTAGCATCTGCTAACCTGCGTCTGTGATCCAAAGACTGCATATCTAAATAGGTACGTACACATCTAATCCACAGTTAAGTGAGATAAACCACATTTATATCTGATTACCCTAAAAAAATTATTTTGGACTTTCTCGAACATCTCAATGTGTTTTTTGTAATATGGCGACCAGACAACACTCTCAAATTCAAGTAACGGGTGAACCAGACTAAGATATAGATGCTTGAATGTATGCGCGCTAATGTCTTTACTAAACCTGGTTATAAAGCCAAGTGTTGAAAGCCTCTATTTTGGGTCATGTCAAAGTAATTCCTAAATTACAACTTCGAATCAATAACAATGCCAACATCACGGATTTCATTGACTGTAGCAATTTCTTTATTAAACAACTTGTAGTTTGGTGGAAAACGCAGTTCTCTAAAAAAGACAATGACTACATTTATGACTACATTAAAACTGAAAATTTTAGAGTTTTACTGTATTACATTTTCCAAAATATATACGATACTGTACATAATGATTCTTTAGTTAACAATAAATTACAATACAGACATCCTGTGCTATAAACACAGTATAGTATGTTATTTTTATCGACCTCCCAAAGTATGGGGGTCTATTTGTTATCCATCTAGTCTGTCAGCCGTCACTCCAACGATCCCGAGGATAATGGTTAATTGAGACTCTACTGTACATTTTAATAATATATTGTCATTGGGGTTTGTTGGTTAGTGGCATTTTTCATTCGTATTTATATATTTAAAGTTTTTAAACTATTAGCAAAGTATAAATGTAATATGCAAATGTATAATTATCTAGGCTTTAAATATGAGTAACTTATCGCAAGACCTTTGCAAGGTATGTAACACTATGCTATTATACTTTTAAAACAAAATAATATAATTCGCTAATAAAACACGCTTTATTTACAAACGATCATAGAATTATTTTTTGTTGTTTCATTTTAGATAAGCTTGTTAGTTGGAGGAAATGTAATTCAGGTGTTTAATTTTCTTATTCAGTAAATAATGCTTAGTAAATAACACATAATTTTGTACATAATTATCTTCAATAATTATTAAAGACTTAACAACGATGAATGTCTTTCACTGAATCAATCTTTCTCTAGTTAATAATGCTTTTATAAATGCATAACATAATTTGATAAATATATATAAATTACTTTGTAAATTTTACTTCTCACTTCAGGACATGAATATTAACATTCATGTCCATCTTTTAGCGTTCAGAAAGTTATTATAAGAAAGTGTAAATTTATTTTTCTGGGCAGTGATTGATGGTTACCAATGGTGTAATGAGAATGGTTTATTAAATTACATTAAACTATATAATACGCAATTGCAATGGATGCCTAATAACATAGTTTTGAGGCCAAGAATATTATGCAATTCGCAATACTTTGGTAAACCTCTCTCTCTCTCCATGTTTAACTCATACTAAATATAGGAAAAATTAACTTACCAACACATCAATCCAACTAAAAATGATAATTATTATAACTATTTACCATCAGTGTTGTATTATGATCTATATAATTTGGAAATTTAGTATTCCTAATAGTACATTTACGCTAAGATAATTATAGCGTTTTTGTTCACTTGGATAAACAAATCATGCCATTTGTGAACTTATAAAAAATTTTGTCAAGTAGAAATATATCAGAAACAAGCGCTTGTAAATTTTGCCAAGCAGTAATATTTCTGCTTGGCAAAATTTTTTATAGTTCACAAATGGGATGATTTGTTTATCCAAGTGAACAAAAACGCTATAATTGTCTTAGCGTAAATGTACTATTAGGAATACTAAATTTCCAAATTGATAGTATATTAAATATATTTCTCAGAAGATTAACTTTGTATATATATTTGTTTATAAGTAAAATAATTTTATTGATTTCTTCTTTGACTAGTTTGTTCTTCGTCTGTTCTTTGAGTAGTTATTGTCTTTAGTTTTGTGCATTGCTTTTGTAAATGCAAGGGAAAGTTACAGATACTGGAAACAGCTGATGTCTTTAATCGTACAGTTGTACCTTCCATATAATCTACTAATAAACAATATCACTGCAAATTATACTGCTTTTAGAAGGATACAACTTGTCTCTTCTAATGGCTGTAATTCAGTTTTAATAGCTCTGGGCGATTAAAAGGAGACATAATGAAAGAAAAGGAAATCTTCAGAAATAAACAGATGTAAAAATTATGGATACAACATGTATCTTAACTTTACTTTAACGCCTACCCTGTAACCTACCTATGAAAATGTATATTTTTCTGCTCCCTGTGTAAATTTTTGCACCCAAATGCATAGCAATAGACCACTATGGTTAGAGCTATAAATATATGAGATGAATTAATCAACATGTACGATAAAATATTTCAATAATGTAAATACGTGAAGCTGAATAACAGTCTTACACAAGAGTACGAGAGAGAGACCAAAATATATCCCTCTCGCTCTGCCTCAATTTTAAGGCGCAAACTACACATAGTCGCCAATCCAGTTGCGTAGTATATAGTTCAATGTTAAATTATTATGTATAGTGAAATCTAGTATGGTCATTTAAAATTAGTTTTAAAGTTTTTTCACATGCCTTCGATATACATGGCGTAAACTTTATCTATAATTACAGGTTCTGAGTTCCTGTTTTAATTTATTAATATATGTTCTCTGACCAACTTACAAATTAGTCAAAGAGAAAGCAGCACACAGAATAACTACCCACATAAGACTTACACAAGCACATAGAGCCACTCATAAACAAGCAACCACACGAAGTCAGACATGAACACCTGACATAAAAGGAAACATAAAACTAACGAGCAAATAAAAACTACTATCTAACCAACAAACAATCAGAAACACAAACAAAACCACAGGGAAGTATTACAAATGGTGTCAACTAACCAACGAAAACGTCGGCTGTTTGTAGTAATAAACATTCCAGTTGACCTAATTCGTAGAATGTTTTATTTAATCATTCATTTTACAAAACAAAGATAGAAGGTAATAGAGATATTTAAGGAATTCGAATAGCAAATGGTCTAGATCCTGAAGGCACTGTAATTAGAATCTTTCCAGACAGAATGAAAATACGTTCTATCAATCAATGTCCATACTCAATGTAAATTTATTTGCACATTTTTATTTCTATTTCTTTTACTAAAATAACTACGTTAATTGATACAGTAGAATACAGAGCACTTGAGATTTATATACAAATCACATTTACATCAATACAAAATTTAATTGATATAAGTACATAAATCTAATATTATATAAATACGTAAGTACAATCTTTAATATAAAATAATAAATAAATAAACAAAAATAATTAATAAATACCTGTAAATCACGTGACAAATATACCAACACCATGCAAACAGTGATTTAGTAGTTTTGTATTACTTGTTACAGGAGAAAGATTGTGAAGTGTGTTTAGGTGTATTAGGTGATATTGTCATTGATTAGATTAAAATGATTAGACATAGCTTAAGTATGTATTTCCATACAAAACATGTAAAAACAAGTGAAACATTGGAATATAGAAATTGTTAAAATTAAAAAAAGACACTTAAATATAACATATGTATGAGAATTGTAAATGAATTTGAATATAAACGGTCTATCAGAACATCACATAATACGGTGATTAAATATGTTTTATGTAATCAAGTTAAAATACATGACAGAAAAATAAATGTTTACTAATCAATATTTAACACTGCAGGGTTTAACTTGCTATAGTTTTAAAAAGTAAGAAAGCATATAAGTAAGTAATTTCACATATCGGATGCAGTGAAGATCAAAACTAATTGTAGCTAAACTATCGCTTTCTTAAGTCGAAAAACTTACTTGAAAATTGAAATGGAACATCAATTAGTGCATTGATATATTGATGTCCACGGTTTCTTTTTCTCTATCACCACACATTTCTTCGACTTACAGAACTACTTACTGTAATAACTTGTTCATACAGTATACTATTAAAATTCTGAGAACCATTTAAATTATGCCTGGTAGATTAAAGAATAGTGCCTCTCAGAGAAATATGGTAAGGCTCTTCAATATTTTACCCAATATTATAAATAGGGCACCACGGAAGTGTCACTACAGGAGAACTGGTGGTGTTAGTTTCAGACATGGAATAGGTCGCCGGGGAACCACAGCACCATTTCCAGTATACATGGGTATAAAATTTAAATGTTTTATGGCCTGCCGCAGAATTCACTTCTATCAGAACTGTTACATGAATACTTCGAATGTTCAAATGACATAAAACGCGTGGTATTTGGACGCACGAACACTTACTAAAATGTAGGAATAGAAGACATGTTGATTTACTACAGATACGTCAAAATTGAATCTACATCATTCTACAAAATTTTTGACTAAATCTGTTACAATTGACTAATTTTAGCATTTTTCTGTTACAAGTGACTAATTTTAGAACGTTCAAATGAAAGTAATATAGTCCCAGCCACATGTAGCTTTTGAAGATGCGTTGGATTAGTTTGGGGTGGGTTCGTTTTAGATGATCGCACCGAGCTTACTTGTTTCCAGCGGAAAACAGAAGTCTTCTACACGTTATGATTCTTTACCCGAAATTTCGGTAATGACTTAATTTTTGTGGATGGTAATGTTTGTCCTCATAGACCAGGCATTCCGAATGAAATCATTATAGAGCATAACACTTATAGAATGGTAAACTGCTCTCCCACCCGTTAGGTTGTAATTTCATGAAGATAGATGGTTTCGTTTACAACATTAGTTTAGGAGTCCATTTAGTGATTCCGAACAATTTGTCAGAGTTAGAAATTGCGTTAAGAAAGAAACTGACACAAAGTTTTGCAACGTGAACTGCAAAGTCGTTTAAACTATTCAATCGCGTTAAAATAGTTAAAATTTGCTTTTCTTACATGTATGCAGCATCAATGTCATAAATGTATTACGCAACTGTGACTAAGTTGAGGATTAATTTCTATTTGCTAAAATTGTCCGAAAAATATCATTTACCAGAGTTGAGTTGTTTACTTTAATATGTCTTGATTCTTTATAAAACAATTAATTTAATACAAAATAATATATAAATATTTATTTTACATGAAGTTGATAAAAGCTATTTTCAAGTTATTCTTAGTTATCAAATTACTTAAGAATTTTTTCGTATTTTAACATCAAATATGTCTAGACTTAAATGTAGATGTTTTATATAAAACGGCGTCAGCTTAATTTATTATCATAGATTTTTAACGACAGAGTTAATTAATATGATGTTTTGATAAACCTGTTGTGTGTTATGAAATATATAACTTTACATATTAAAAGCAAAAACTTTTAGAACTTGGCACCATCATAACCGCCCCAATCACTACCATTAGAATGTTTATAACCGTTCTCTTTATTCGCTGTTTTATTTCTTCTTCTTCTCCTTGTCTTTTTTGCTTCTCTTGATGCTTTGTTGTCTCCGTTTTCGTCGCTAAAATTATTCTTATTAAAACAAACATTCGTGCTCTGAACGTACGAGTTAACGTTAATCGTATTGGAACGAAAAAACTGTACTTCATTATGTACCACACGATTGATTTTCGGTTCTTCACTTGCTTCATAAGTTTCAGTATTGACGTCGTATCTAGTTTCTTCCGGTATTATACTGTCTAAATTAGTAATTGTCTTCGATGCTACAAGATGGTGCTCCTCGGGATCGCTACTACTTTCATCACCAAAAAGTTTACACCCTGAAAGCTCCATTATAGGCGATAAAGTATGTTTAGTGAAAGATTTATCCAAATCCGGAGGCGGTTTTAATGGAATATCATCAATATTTATTACAGGTTGTTTTATTTGTGGCGAATTGGATGATTGCTCAGGTGATTTCGTAATAGACAACCAATAAAACTCGTTGCCTGACCGTAAACTTCTAGTCTTAAACATATTAATATCTTCAACAAGCTTAGGTGATTTGCGTTTAGAAGTTGAAATATTCAAAGGAGGAAAATTTTCTGCAATCGATGTCTCAGCTTCACTAAAAACATCGATTTTATCATTTTCGAACTTTTTGAAAAAATGGTCAAGCATCTCCGATAAAAATTCAGTTATAGTAAAGTATTTATCAGATTCGGTTGTTGCATCGTCAAGGTCTAACTGCGCTTCAATTTTTTGCATCACCAACTGTGCTATTTGAATTCGCATCTCACTCTTTTCTTCATCCGTAAAACTGTTAACGTAATATTCGCAGTATAAATTTTCCAATTTAGAATACAATTTACGGATATTCTCATCATGCATAAGCTCGGGGAATAATATAACATCATCAATGAGGAAGTGATTCTTAATCAAATATTTAACGATCAGATCAACCATATGATTCATAAACTCATCGCACTCAAAACTTAAGTTACACTGAGAGTTCCAGTTGTCTTCAAAACTTGATTCCCATTCAATAGGATAGGACTTTGCTGATAAAGGAGAATAAAACAGTGTCGAATCTCGTCCTGTAGTAAAAGCATCATCTTGTAATGACTGCAGACTAGTAGACTCCAGATTTAATGGATTTATGCTTGGAATTTGATTTATATCTACAGGTTCAACAATAGATTCAATAGCACTTTCCGAATCAAAATTGAAGAGTCGTCTTTTGACACTTAAGCAATCAATATCAGGTCTAGACAAAGTAACAGAGTCATCCGTGGTAAATTCTTTTCGAAAAGATGTATTTCCAGAATCAGCTTCATTATTCGTTTCAATTTTCATATTTCCAGCATCATTAGTTACATTATCAATTATAATTAAATATTCATCTACGTTTTCTAAATCATCATGAGCTGTAATTAAGTTTTTATCCAATTGGTCGCATTTGGAATCTTTCATTTTTGTTTCCATCTGGCAATTACAGTTTTTCTTCTTTAAATTATCATACATTACAACAGAATCTTCATTAATCGATGTATTCACTACTTCAGATGTTACATCACAGCTACCGAACACTATATCATCTGAAATATTTTCATATGATACGGTGTAAGTTTCTTCATCATCACTATATTTAATTGAATCGTTAGAACGTGTTTCTAAAGTGATATTTTTCAAGTTATCAAACTTTCCAATATGATCATCAGAATGAAATTTTGCTGTAGACATAATTTGTTCCGTATCAACTGTGGAAGATACATTTTTGGAACTTTTATCATTATATTGTGGTTTAATCACTGAGTCAAAATCATTCTTCGAAAACAAAATTGCTTCATTCTTAGGCATATGTTCATGATGAAAATCAAGATCTTCTGGCTGCGTTTGCTTTTGCGTTTCAATTTTATCCATTTTTAAGTCATCTTTGTCAAGTTCCAGTGGAGATTCCACAGGTTTCAATTCAACATGTGTATTTAATTTTTGTTCACACATCTCTTCAATCTTTAAATCACTATAATTTCTACAAAGTATTCCAATATTAACTGTTTCCGATTCTATCTTCAATTCAGCAGAATTATTTTTTGTAGTGCTGATTAAATCATTTCCATCTATGCGTGTAATATTTTCCTCAACTCCATTTTTTTCTTGCCAAGTTATATCAATGACTTTTTGTTTAAGTTCCTTCGAAATATTCTCTCTGCCTAAATGCGATTTATTCTTATTTTCAGAACATTGACATGAAGAAGAACTTCTATTCGTATTAGAATTTGTATTTCCATCTTTTATACCTGAATGCTCACAAACAAGTTGATCCTTACAAGGTGCTTCATTAAAATCGTTCATATCCTGATTTTCATTTTTCTGCCAAACGAAGCTATCAGATATTTCTTCATAAATGTGTTCTGTTTCATTTTCACAACGATCGAATTCATTATACACATTTTGAGTTACTGCAGCGTCTGTTTTTTGTACGATATTGGATGAAGTACCTAAAGGTAGCATGAACCCAATCGTATCTGAACTATTATTAAGATAAGAGTAGTCGTAATAATAATCACTTGATTCGTGAGTAGTATTATAAACTTCAGCGGAAGTGTCTTGTCTAGTCAAAGATATATTATTGTTCGTTGAAGATGCGTAGATATCAGATGAATTAGGAAGTGTACTATCTTCACGGGAATTATCCTTAGTATATTGAATAATTGGAGATACATCACTTAGCAAATTTTGATGTAGATTCTGCAATATTTGTCGATCAAAGGTGTCATTACTAGAACTTTCTCCAATCTGTTTCGAATCATTAATATATAATGGTGTATGTTCTGTAGCTGGCTGGCTGTATCCAGTTGGTAACAATTTCATTTGGCTTTCTATATTTCTCGTCATAAAATTAGTATTAACAGTATTTAAAGCATTTGCGAATGGATATATAAAATCCCGAATAGTCTCCATGGATACGTTAACACAAACGGAATGATTGTTTGTAAAATTTAACGTCACCGCTGTCTTCTTTAAATTTCTTTTATTAATATTAATATTAGTATGACAAGGTCCAAAATGGCCCGACTCCAGTCTAACTAAAACTGGACGCATTAGTACTGTGGTATTAACATAACGAACTGTGTGATAATGTACAGGATTAGGTTCACAATATGCTCCTTTAGGCAGGCCAGAATGACTGTTTGTGCGATAGTATTGTGATGCACATGTTGTAGCTGATCCAAGCACAGGCCCACAGTTATATTTCGCAATTGTACCTGCAAGAAGCGAGAGAATAGGTTCAATGTTCAATGTTTTTGAAATAAGAGAAAGCTCGAATCTAAAACCCCATCTTTTGCAAAAAAGATGAATCGATAAAACAGAATGATTTTCTGTAAAAAAAAACATAGGAAAGACTACTCTTTCATAACAAAAAGCATGATAGTAGGAAGCAAAGCAAATTTAGGCAAATTTAGGTAAGCAAAAAAAAAAACTTACGTTTAATGTGTACGTTATTTTCTTTGTGTGTTGTCGGTGGCATGCTTTTCGAAGTTGCTAAAGTTAAATAGAAACATGCAACATAAATAAATCATGCAAACAAACTTAATGATCTAGATTTAAATTAATTTTTCTTTACATAACGGGTGTGAAGTTTGCAATAAGTAGAATATGAAATATTAAAAATTTTAACATAGAACCTACAACCCCGTCATGGCAGTACTATTATTTCAGTATTGTTTTTCTTATTTTAAACTACAATATAGTTAAAAGTACCTCATATATCACATGCATATAAGACGTACAATATAAAATGTGAAAATTCTTAGAATCTTAATGTGTTCACAGTTAAATTAATTGAATGGACGTTCACTAATTTATGAGAGCTTATCTTCGATAAATCTGATAAAAATAGTACGCGATTTATCGAAAAACACTTTATTCATAATTCTCCAAAGTTTTTCCCTACACAGAAAATGACATTTTTTTAAATTATTTTTACGAGCTTCAAAAACCTTAGGGTAATTACAAACGTCGAACTGATTTTTATACAATTCAAGGTATGAGGGAATATATATGTAAGAATTGCAATATATGTAAGTATTGCAACAATTTGTAAGTTTTTTATGTGTTATCTGTTCCTGATTATGTGTCTTTTTAGTTCAATCTTGAATTCCCGGATATCTTCGATCTTCTTCAACATTTCTAGTAGCTGGTTATATAAGTTCAGTCCTTGTGTAAATATCGTTTTTCCCCAGTTCTATTTGTCGGTCTCTTTGTTAGGCTGGGTTCTTTCTTCTTGTGTCATGTTAATGCACGTCGATTAAGCTCACCATTTTCTGTTCCATGCCCATTATTCGTAGCTTTGGCTTATGAAGCACTTTTATTGTTTCGTATTTTCTTAATACCGCTAAGTTTAATATCTCTTTATTGCTGTAGACATCTAGTGTTATCCATATTCCGACTCATGTTGTATATATTTTTGATTATTTTGTTGTCTTCTTTGTAGTATGTTTAGTTTCATTTATTTCCCAGCACCCAGTTTAGAGTCTACTTTTTACATTCGCATCAGAAACCTGTAGTTTCTGTTTTGTGTGTACATTATGTCTTAGTCTTCGCATGAGGTATCCATATGTTCCCAGTTCTCCTATTAGGTCATTTATACGTTCTTTTCAATTCAATCATTATCAAGTTTTAGTCCTAGGTACTTTACCAATTTCATTTCCTTGATTTTGCAATTTTTTTATTTTCATATTTGTAATATATTATGTAGTTCCGTTTTCATTTTCAATGTGATAGTAAGATGAGTTTTGTCTTCGTTTATCTTTAAATTGACCTTGTATTTTCCTTGTAGTTGATACAGGTGGAGATCATTTGTATACAATATGAACAAGTATGGTCCTAATATGGAGGCTTGTGGTACTCCATATTCTAGTTTTTATTTCACTGGTTCTTTTATTTATCATTGTACACTGTTGTCTTCTACTGAAATATGAGTTCATCAATTCCCCTGCTTTCACATGTACCCCTAGTTTTTTGTCCATTCCTTCCTTTTCTATGACATCAAACGCTTTGCTAAAGTCTATTAAAATCCATGTGACACATTCATTTTTATCCATTCTTTCATGTATATAGTTTATTGGGTTAATATTTGCTGTTATGTGCTTCGATTTTTTTGGTATGAATGTTGGTTTGTTGAGAGTATGTTTAAGTTGGTGTACGAGTACTTGTATTCTGTTTAGGATAACTTTTTCAACGATTTTATTTAGTACTGATAAATTTGCTATCGGCCTATAATTTTTACTAGTTTCTTGTTTCCAGCCTTGTACACTGGTGTAAATTTAGCTATTTTCAATTCATCAAGGAATACTCCCTTTTTCATTGCTTCACTTATTCGCTTTGTTATGATTGGTGTTAAATATGTTGATAGTTTCTGTATTAATATTGGTTTTATTCTGTTATATCCATGAACAGCATTTTTTAGTTCTTTCCAATTTCCTACTCTTTTGTGGGTCTTAAATACATTGATCCTTTTGGGTCATTACGTTTTATGTAACTATTAAGGTACGGTTCTGTGTTTTGTGCTTTTAGAGTTTGGCTACATTTGCATAGTAGTCATTTTAAATGTTTGCTATTTTGATTTCTTCTGTTTCTACTATTTTCTTTTCTGGGTGTTATATTTCCTATATGTTTAGCTTTCTTTCAGTGTGCTTGGTTTGGATTTCATTGATGACTTGGAAAATTTTCTTGTTATTTCCTTTAGCGATTTTATACTCTGTATGTTTGTTTAGATTTCCTTCTTTTAGTTTCTAGTTTTTTTTTTATTTTGAGTTTCGTAGACCACGATGTAATATTAAAATAAAGGTTAGCTTCGTCTACATGACCTTATTCAAATAAGCGAATGCATTTTCGGCTAAATCTTGCCATTTTCAACCTAAAATATAACATTAAATAAATTAACAGATGTTTAAAGATTACTAAAGCATTGTTTAAATAATGATTGAGAAAATTAATTTTACCTTGAAATTG